>NDGM011025737.1:0-11278 GCA_002564305.1 Octomys mimax
GGGCTTTCATCGTGCAGAGCAGATAGGGACCCTGACCCTCACACACCTCCACAGCCCTGCCCTGACAGCAGTGCCTGACTGTTAGTGTCCTGGGACACCTCAGCCCAAGCCTGATGTACCCCTACACGCAGCAGCCTGAGCCAGCCAGGCCTCTGCCACTGCAGCAGAAAAGAGTGCTTTGTCCCTGCAGCCTACTCAGCACTCTGGAGGGCCTGTCCCAACTTGCCCTGGGCTGGGCCAGGCAAAGATGGCCTACAGCAGCGCCTGGGGGCACTCTGGAGGGACTCTGGAGACCCAGCACTGCTACCTGCATCTCAGGTAGGGTGCTTGGAGGGGCACTGATAGTACAGAGGCATGAGGGGAGAGACTTGCCTCTGGGAGGCAGGCTCAAGCAGAGATATGGACATGGTCATGGGCCAGCTGGTGACCAGGGAGGCAGAGGTAGTTATGGTGCCAGGTGTGGGGTCTCCAGGAATGAGGTACAGAGATCTGAGCTCTGGCTGGGACCAGTGGAAGAGAGGTCCTTTGGTCATGATATGAGGTCTAGGCCTGGCCTTGGCCTTATCTTTTCCACTCTTATTCCCCCCCCCCTTTTTTTTTTTTTTGCTTCAGTGAGGCAAGTCTGTATTGCTCACACTGAGCTTTACAGTTGCAATGTTTCTGCTTCAGCCTCCTGGGTGCTGAGATTCTAGACATATATTACCATGCCTGGCTTCCAGATCCTCTTTTCACTCCAACTCTGAGCACTAAGTTTCTTGGGAGTCCAGATTCAACAAAACATCTGAGCCAATGTGATGGTATAAAACTATAGTCCCAGCATTCAGGAGGGTGAAGCAGGAGGACTGCTGCAAGTGGAAGCAAGCCTGGGCTATATAGTGAATTCAAGTCCAACCTAAACTGCATAGCAAGATACTGTCTCAAAAAAAGGAAAGAGGCTTAGGAGATAGCTTGGTGGTCTAAGCACCTGTCTGGCAGCACAAGGACCTGGGTTTGAGGCCCAGTACCACATGCTGTGCTGGCCCCAGAACCCCAGGCATTCCTTGCCAGCCACCAAAACCACCTGGGCATGGTGGCACACTTCTGTAATCCCAGTGCTGGAGAGACTGAGACAGGAGGATCACTAAAAGTCCAAGCTGGAGCTGAATAGTGAGACCCTGTACCAAAGAGAGAAATAAATAAATAAGGAGGGGCTGGGGAGATGGCTCAGTAGGATAAGTGCTTCCCTTGTAAGCACAAGGGCCTGAGTTCAATCCCTCGTTCTGCCAAGAAAAGAAAAAAGAAAAAGAAAGAAAGTAGCAAGCATGGTGGCTCAAGCCTGTAATCCCAGCACTGGAGAGGCTGAGGCAACAGGATCATTGCAAGTTTGAGACTAGCCTGGGCTACAAAGTGAGCTCAAGGCCAGTTTAAACTGCATAATGAGACCCTGTTTCAAAAAGACCAAAAATAAATAAATAAATAAATAAATAAATAAATAAAAATAAAAATAAAAATAAAGAAAAAGAAAGAAAGAAAGAGAAAAAGGAAGGAAGGAAGGAAAAGAAAAGACAAAGCTAAGACTGTCAGGGTCTGGAATGGGAAAGGGGATATTTAGGATAGGATTTGGGACTGCCAAGCAGAGGGTGGGGCATGGCCTAAGATCAGGCTCCTGCTGTCTTCTGTGGCAGAGCCACCTCACTTTTTGGTTCAGCTCTCCTGCTGGCTGCTGGTCTGATCTCCAGGATGTCCTAACAGACTCTGGGTTCACAGTTCCCAAACATCTTCTGGACATGGGGCAGACAAGTCTTGGCTGTGGTGATGGGAAGGGAGCCAGTGAGTCATCTGGGCTGTGCTCAGCGCAGGGAAGAAGAGGAGAGAAGCAGGACCTTCTAGGGCCCCACAGAACAAGGCCCTGAGAGTGGAGAAGGAGCACTGGTCTGGTGAGCCAGGCTCCTCATCAGCTGGCTAAAGCTTGAGCTTCTAGTCAGAGAGGCTCAAAGCATCCAACTATGCTAACTCTGTTGAGACGATGTAGTCCTGGGTGGTGGGCACCTGTGGCTTGGGGCTTCATGGCAGGAGAGAAGAGGAGAGGCTAGAAGAAGAACAGGGCCTGGAGGGCAAGGCTAGATGGAAGATGAGGACTGTAAGATGGAGAACTGACACCCATTTCCTGGAAATGGCCCACAGCCAGGCGGGAAGGGCCCAGGTGTCCAGTCACCCAGCACTGCCTCAGGCCTCCTGGCTTCAGGGGTAGGGGCAGCCTCTGTGCCTGCTGTTCCCAATGCCAGCTCACAGCCCACAGAGGACCCTTTGTTCAAGCTGCCAGCAGTGCCCGCCGGGCAGCTGGGAACAGGGCCCACAGCCCTTACCCTTTCCCGAGGCCTCCAGCCATCAGGCAGTGCCATTCTAGGTTGGCTAGGAAGCCCCTGGCACACAGGGAAGAGAGGGAAGAGCAAGAAACTACCTTCCAGAACTCATGTGGAGGGAGAAACACACTGGGTTGCATGTGCAGACAGGGGTCTGAAGGCCTGGGAATCTGCATCCAGGGGTCTGGATGCCATTGGACTCCAAACTCAGATTATCCCCTTCACAGATGGGGAAACTGAAGACCAATAACTTGCCTAGGCTGGTGTGTGTAGGGGGTATACACTGTCTAAGGTGGGGAACTCAAGTGTCCAACCTCTGCACCCACAAAGGCAGCTCCAGGAGGCACTGGCAGAGCTGTATGTCCATCCTGAGGGACCCTCTGGGAGCTGTGCTACTACTGCCTCTTCCTTGGGGAGGAGGTGGGGCTGTGGGCCTAAGGAGGGAGATAACCAGAGGAATGGCTGTTCCACAGACACCTGACTTGTTAGTGTTGGAGCTGTGCTTCTGGTGGTCCTGAGCCATGGAAGCACCTCTGCGGACGGAGACGGTGGAGCTGGTGCCCAATGGCAAGCACTTGGAGGGGCTACTCTCACTTGGAACTCCTGAAGCCGACAACCAGAGGTGAGTAGAAGAGGAACCCAGTGGAAGCTAAGGACAGCACAAGGCAGGGGGCTAAAGATGAGCCCCCTTCCCCTGGCCTATGCCTGCAGGGTGGAGGACCCCAGCCAGAGCTGTGTGGAGAGCAGAGGCTTCCTGCAGAAGAGCCTCAGCAAGGAGCCACACTTCACAGATGTGAGCTGGGCAGCTAGGGGTCTGGGGCACTGTGGGGAGCTTGGACACAGTAATGGGGTACTCTAGGGGCAGCAACAGGAGGCCAAAGAATGAGAAGGGAAGGCCAAGATGATTCTGTGTCTCGCTGATTCCCCTTACTTCCCCTCAACTCTGGTGCCCACAGTTCGAGGGGAAAACTTCATTCGGGATGTCAGTGTTCAACCTGAGCAACGCCATCATGGGCAGCGGCATCCTGGGGCTCGCCTATGCCATGGCCAACACAGGCATCATCCTTTTCCTGTGAGTGCCCACAGCAAACCGTCTGAAGATGGGAGCCCTGAACGAGCCACCTACCATGACCTCCCAGGACCTCCCACTTCTCTGTCCAAACCACAGCTGCAAAAACACCCACAGTCAGATAAATATACCTCACTGCCCAGTAAACCCACTGGGTCATGACACAGGGCCACCCTTATAGGCTTGAGTCTGTACTGTAATAACGTTTACACATGATGACAACCTTGTGGCCAGGTTTCTTTGGCCACATGTGTCCTTGGCCTGTGGGGCTCTGCCCTACAGCTTGAATGGAAAACATGTTTGTCCCAGGGACACCAGGAGAGGAGGTGCTCAGAGGACAGCCACAGATGTGCTTGATACAGATGTCCCTTTTGGGTTCACCTGGGTCAAACAGGGTGGTATTCACTATTCCCTGGCTCCTGCTGAGCTTGCATCTATGCCTCTCAGAGTTCAGACGTCCAGCTTGCAGACACCTTCCACCATGTAGGCTTCCCACAGTCCCTCCCTCTGCCAGCCAGGGTCCTCCCATTGACCTCTTTCCCTCATCTTCCCCAGATTCCTGTTGACAGCTGTTGCCCTGCTCTCTAGCTACTCCATCCACTTGCTCCTCAAGTCCTCTGGGATCGTGGGTGAGCCTCCCACCACCCACAGAGGGGTGGGACTGGGCTGGCTGGGCCTGCTCCCCTGGGTGTCCTCACCCCCGACGCCATTCCCACAGGCATCCGTGCCTATGAGCAGCTGGGCTACCGTGCCTTTGGGACCCCTGGAAAGTTGGCCGCAGCCCTGGCCATCACACTACAGAACATTGGAGGTAAGGCTGATGGCAGGTGGGGGGCAGTGGAGGTGGACAAGTCTAGAGGCCAGCTGGTTCAGCTGACCCCAGTACCTGCCTGCTCTCTCTAGCCATGTCCAGCTACCTGTACATCATCAAGTCTGAGTTGCCTCTTGTCATACAGACCTTCCTGAATCTGGAGGAAAACACCTTGTGAGCCCAGGGGGTGAGGGTGGGAGGGATGCCCCAGTCTCCCTGTGTATACCAGATCCCAGAGGCCCAGACTGGGCTTTTAGGGGAGAAAGAACACACCACATGCATGCACGCATGGCTGATGGAGACGCACAGAGCTGTCAGCAGAACCACTATTCAGTTCCTAATCATTTATGTGTCCTCTCCTAGAATCTGCCAGGAGAAATCACGTAGGGCTGGAGGCAGGGTGAAGCTGGGGAGCCGGACCCTGCCTGGCTCCAGCCCCCCATCTGTGAGCACAAGAGCTTCAGGCTTAACTCTAAGTACCTGCTATTCCTGATCATGGGGTCAACCCCCCCACCCAAGAGATTAAGCCGGGTGTCCTAGTTGCCCATCACTTCAGCCCACATTAACTGGGCATCAGCCTTGTTTTGTGAGTGGGGAGAGAGAGGAAATGGGCAAGCCCTGCTCTTGGCAGCCCAGATCAGGTGAGCAAAGGGGCTGTGAGGCTGGGAGCAGCTCTGGGTATCAGAAATGGATGAGGATTCAGCCCCTGAGGCAGAACGAGCTGGCCTTTGGGTTTATCTGGACCTTATCCTCTGTCTTCCTGTGCCCCATATTTATTTCCAGCGGGTAGAGGAGGGGCGGAAGATGCAAGATGCCGATGCCAGGAGAGACTTACAAGGGGTGTAGGTTATCAGCAGAGTCCTGAGATCCCCATGGTAAACACAACTCCTCCTAGAGCAAGAACCCTGGCTTTCTCCTTCCTCCCTTGAGCTGGGCTTGAAAAATACCAGTAGGGACCGCAGTCACAAGGGTCACCAGCAAGAGCTTTCGTTCTCACATCACACAGAAATCTAAGGTGCACCCATTCTGCAGATAGGTATGGGGAAGCTAAGTTATGGCCATATGTTACTCAGGTCACTCAGTGGCCCCCATGGTATCCCTAACTGGGGAAGACAGGAGGTCCCACCCTCAGCTGGATGGGCTCTCACCCTGACTCCATACTCTCATTTCTGCAGAGTCTGGTACCTGAATGGGAACTACCTGGTGATCCTGGTGTCTGTCATTGTCATTCTGCCCCTGGCACTGATGCGGCAGCTTGGTGAGTGTGCCAGCGCTGGTCCCTGGAGGGAAGTTGATGGGACACCAGAGGCCCCAGTCTCACAGAATCTCCTCTGTCTGCAGGCTACCTGGGCTACTCCAGTGGCTTCTCCCTTAGCTGCATGGTGTTCTTCTTAATTGCAGTAAGCCACCTTCCGTGTTGGTCAGGGAAGGGTAGATGGCCCAAGGGAGGCCCCTGTCAGATGGAGGCAGAGGTATCTCTGGGAAGCCTGGATCAGAAGGCAACCCCTCCCATCTGATCTAGATGTGGCTCCATGGTGTCTTTGTAGGCAGCCTAGCCTGGCTCTGACATCCACATCCCTCCCTACCTCAGGTCATCTACAAAAAATTCCAAGTACCCTGCCCACTGCCCTCCAACTTGGCCAACATCACAAGCAACTTCAGCCACACGGAGTTGGCTGAGAAGGAACAGCTGCAGCTCTGCACCCCGAGCTACTTCACCCTCAACTCACAGGTTCCAACAGGCCAGGGCAGGGATGGGAAGGCCTTGTTGGAGGGCTTCCTTAACACAATCCCATGTGTCCCCAGACAGCATACACCGTCCCCATCATGGCCTTCGCCTTCGTCTGCCACCCTGAGGTGCTGCCAATCTATACAGAGCTCAAGGAGTAGGTGGCTGGGGCTGGGAGAAAGGTCGGGACTGCCCTAAACTAGTTGAGGGAGGATGGATGAGGGTGTGTGTAGAGGGGAGATGACGAGATCCCAGTCATCTGCTCAGAGGTCTCCACGGCTGCAACAGAGGAGGTGGGTGTAGAAAAGAGATGTCCTTTCTGCTGAATAGTGAGGGTACCAGAGACACTGGGTGCCGTGGGATTTCCCAGTGTAGCCCACCTTGTCATCAAAGCCTTTCTCACTGCCCTGCAGCCCCACCAAGAGAAAGATGCAGCACATCTCCAACCTGTCCATTGCCGTCATGTATGTCATGTACTTCCTGGCTGCCCTCTTCGGCTATCTCACCTTCTATGGTATGCCTGGACCGGCGGGGGCAGGGGTGGCGGCCAGACTGGGAAGCAGGGGCTGGACGGAGGCCATGGGACCTTACATACGATAGGCGCTCATTAGGTGTGTGATACCTGACTGTGGCCTGCAGCTGCGGAGGTGAGTCTGCGTACCACTCCCCTCAGAGTCAGGGTACACCAGGCAGCTCAGAGCCCAATGTCCCATGGCCTGCTGACCACCCTCCCTGCCTGCCACAGACAAGGTGGAGTCAGAGCTCCTGCACACCTACAGCCTCGTGGACCCATTTGATGTATTGATCCTGTGTGTGCGCGTGGCCGTGCTGACAGCAGTTACACTCACAGTGCCAATTGTTCTCTTCCCGGTGAGCCAGTAGGCTGGTGGTGGGGCTTGGGGATGAGCTGGCAGGACCAGCAGGGTGATGCCTGTCCCCATCTGCCCCTAGGTGCGCCGTGCCATCCAGCAGATGCTATTTCAGAATCAGGAGTTCAGTTGGCTGCGGCACGTGCTCATCGCCACTGTCCTGCTCACTTGTATCAACCTGCTAGTTATCTTTGCCCCCAATATCCTGGGCATCTTTGGGATCATCGGTAAGAGTCTGGCCCTGCTATGGAACTAAAGGTATTGCCCCAGGAAACTCTGCAAATCCTGACAGATCCCTGAGTTCACACCCTACATTCAGCTGGTGGCTGCTGGTCATGTGCACATTTTTATTTTGGCTTCCTAGCTGAACTTTTGTCCTTGAGGCCATTATAATTTTTTTTTTTTTTTAAGACAGTGTCTTGGGCTGGTGAGATGGCTCAGTGGTCTAAAGCACCTAGTTAGAACAAATTTAGCTAAAGCACAGGGACCATGGTTCAATCCCCCAGCACTACATGCCAGCCAGCCCCCCGCCCCCTGGTGGGCTGAGCTGGCCACACACACACAAATAAATAAATACAATTAAAAAAAAAAAAAGACAGTGTCTTACCATGTGGTTCAGACTGGTCTTGAGCTCATTATGGAGCCCAAGGTGGCCTCAAACTTGTAGCAATCCTTTTGCCTCAGCCTCCTAAGTGCTGGTATTACAGGCATGTGTCAGCAAGTCTGGCTGCAATCTTTTTTGAAGGCTCAGAACCAGTGAGTCAGTAAGACCTCTTTGGTACTGGGAGTGGTGGCTCATGTGTATAATCCCAGCACACAAGAGATTGAAGCAGAAAAATTGCAAGTTGGAGCCCCATCTGGACAATTTAGCAACTTAGTCTTGTGTTGAAAAAAAAAATGTTAATGTATTTAGTACAGGGTCTTCAGGGTCTCACTACACAGACCGGACTCATAGTGATCCTCCTATTTTCAGCCTCCCAAGCGCTGAGATTACAGGCACGTGCCACCATGCCCAGTCTCAGTCACCATCTCAGCGCACCCTGGGAGCAGGGGCAGGGCCGGCATGGCATGCCCGGGATCGAACCTCAGTCCCTGCATCTGCCTAAGCAGGCACTTTAATCCACTGAGCCATCTGGCCAGCCCTCTTGTTTTGAAATTTTTTAAAGTTTTTTTTTAAAAGAGCTGTGATGTGACTCAGTAAAAAGACTCTGGGTTCAGTCTGGATTCAATCCCCCCGGGAAGGAAAATCTAGCCACAGCAGGTTGTATTCTGTTTTGTTTGTTGTTTTGTTTTTTGGTGTCAGGAGTTGAACTCAAGACCTCACACTTACTAGGCAGGTGCTATGCCCCTGAGCTAAATCCGCAGCCCAGCAAGCTGTATTCCAGAACTCAACATCCTATTCATCTCTCTATCATAACTTGTCTTTCCTCATTGCTGGTCTCATTTGCTGACATTGCTGTTGTTCATAGAATGAAGTGAGAGGCTAGTAGGCTCCCCAGACCCACTCAGAGCTCTCCAGTAAAGTAAAACAGCTCCAACAAGGAATGCTCGATCTCACTGAAGGTCTGATCCAGTCTCAGCCAAGAGCCTGGCATGAGCCAGTGGTGCCCAAGCTTTGTTCTTTGCAGGTGCCACGTCTGCCCCATGCCTCATCTTCATCTTTCCTGCCATCTTCTACTTCCGAATCATGCCCACCGAAAAGGAACCTACAAGATCCACCCCCAAAATTCTGGTGCGAGGGGCCTCGAAGGCCAGCAGGCTGGTGTGGGGCTAAGGGGTTTTCCTGACCTCAAACCTGACCTTTTCTCCCGGCCCCACAGGCCCTGTGTTTTGCTGTGCTTGGCCTCTTGCTGATGACCATGAGCCTGAGCTTCATCATCACTGACTGGGTCTCAGGGACCAGCCAGCATGGAAGAAACCACTAGGAAGCCCCTGCCCTGTTTACTCACCCTCGTGTCCTGCTCAGATTCCCCAGCCCCTCCCCATCCAGTGGCCAGTCACGGGGAGAAAGAGGGGAGAATGGCACATTTTAAATACTCTGGCATTTGGCCTAGCCTGTGTCCTCTCCTTGGAAGGTTTGGTGGACCAAACCCCTTTGGGCCACCATCTGGTGGGCTCTAAAGCTGCTTGGGCTCCCTGAACTGGGAACAGGGTAGAGCTGTCACCTCAGATCCCACCAGAACGCTTTGTGCCCCCACAGCTGTATATGCTGAGGCCCAGCAGTTGCCTCCTGAGGTCTACAGCACAAAGAATCAGATGCCAGGCCTGCAGCCACCCTCTGGCCCTGCTGCAAGGCCAGAGTCCACACCCAGAGGCCTCCTCTCCCTCATCCCACCCATTTTCCCTCTTTCTATCCCTCTGGCTCCTTTCAGACAGAGGCTCAGACCCTTGGATACTCTTATCCTATGCTTCCATCCTCCCCCAGGAGGAGACTCTACTCTACTGCTGACTGGGCCCAGCCCAGAAGATTCTGCTGGAATGGGGCTATTGTGGGCAATGAGGGACCCCGGCTGTCCCTTCATCAGCTCCGGGGAGGCTGGGCCTCCCTCACCACAAGCCTGGGCCATCGCTCACATTCCACCAGTGGAAGAAACTCTGAGCCCAGTGTCCTGCCCTTGGGAACCAAAGATCCCAGGGGCCAGCTGGAGCAGGGCTGGGGAGGCTGGCAGTTCTTTTATAAACCTTACACTTAAGACCTATAGTGTCAGTATTCTTGGTCTCCATGGCCCCTGGGTTTCTGGAAAGTGGGCTTGGGATAGGACATGGATGGTGATGGAGGACTCCTCGTCTCCTTGCCTGGATGAGGGTGAGGACAGGACAAGACCCCCTCCCCCGTGTCTCCTAAACGAACCAGTGGCACTCTCAGACCCGGCTTTGCACTGGGCCATAGCCAAGTGTAGCACAGACCTGCTTTCTCACGGGGTGAGGTGGGGAGGAATTAATGAGGCCCCAGGAAGCGGAACAGAGAGAGGCCTCCGGAAGGAGGCAACGTGAGGTGCATTCCCAGCAGCTTCACAGAGGGTCTGAGCTCTGCAGGAGTCCCAGGAAAGGCCCCCTGCTTTCCCTTGGCTTCCAGGCTGCCAGGTCAACCCCCTGTTCATGTCTTGAATCTGGGAACTAAAGTCCAGGGATCTTGTGTCCTGTTGGACTGGTCTTTTTCTTAAATCAGATTTTATTGGTGTATTTTAGATATACATAATGATCACATTCATCATAAAGCATTTGTACCTGTACACGATATAACTTTTTTCCCCCATTCCCCTGCCCTCCTTCAACCTCTTGATCATTTTTTATTATTAGCAAAATCCACTGCAAATAAAGATATGTTGGGGAGGAGGGAGTACCAGGCCAACAGGAGCTGCAAGGAGGCCGGCAGGCAGCCCAGGTGTCCTGCCTGGGTGAAATGGAGGTTTTGTTGTTGTTGTTGTTTGTATTTTAAGGAAAGGTCTACAGGGTGTTCAGGGGTCTCACTACTAGATCAGACTCATAGTGATCCTCCTGTTTACAGCTTCCCAAGAGCTGGGGTTGCAGGTGTGTGCTACCACGCTCAGTCTCAATTGCTGTCTCAGCATGCAGTGGGGAGGGGGCAGGGCTGGCATGGAAGGCCCCAAGAATTGAACCTCCAGCCCCTGAGCCTATTTGTAGGTGCTTTAATCTACGGAGCTATTTGGCCAGCTCTTAAGAATTTTCCTAAACCAGGTGTAGTAGTGCATGCCTGTAATTCCAGTGCTCAGGAGGTTGAGGCAAAAAGATCTCTGTGAGTTCAAGGCCAGCCTGGGCTACATAATTAAATTCAAGCCCTACCAGTAATACATAATGAGACCCTGTCTCAAAGAACAAAACAAAAAACTTTCCAAAACTTTTTCTAAGGTCTTTTCTGCCTCCTTGGAGTCCAAGTCATTTAAAATTTTTCTCCATTCTTTATCTACTTTATTGTTATTATTTTTTATCTACTTTAGTGTGAAGAACTCTGGCATGTATTTGTGAGTGTTTCTATTTTGTGAGAGTAAAGTATGATCTGGAGACACTTTCTCTGTCTCTGTCGCTCTTTCCTCTTTATGTCTCCCTCTCTCCAGGGGCTGCCTTGATGGCATTTGGGGTTATCTTCTCTTTATTGAGCATGGATTGCCTGTTTTGTTGGTATGCTTATATACGCATAGCTCTCTATTTCAGGTGTGAATATTTTTATAAGGATGGATGAACACATGTCTGAGAATTTGTCAGGATATGGATGTTTGGGAGAGCAAATGATCTGGTCTGTTACTCCTGCAAGTGGATAAGGAGCAAATAGAATAAGCAGGTGGGTACTACTAAGCCTGGAGTAATTGGCTTTCTTGGTTCTTGTATGTTTCTTTTGAGTACACTCCTGGGCTGGAGGGAAAGGGTAAGAACAGTTTTCTTTTTTTTTTTTTTTAGCGGAACCGGGGATTGAACTCAGGCCCTTGCGCTTGCCAGGGA
>NDGM011025739.1:0-14366 GCA_002564305.1 Octomys mimax
AGAGAGCAACCCAGGGCCTCACCCGGTTTTTATTCAGTGGGGGAGTGGCTTGAGGAGGATTGAGTGAGAATTATGGGAAATAGGTGACTGTGTGAGCTGAGCTAGGTGGGTGGTCTGCATTTACCTCTACCACATGCAGAGAGGACTTGCAGAGAAAGTAATCTGTTTTATGCTATTGAGACAGTATCTGATGTTTTGGGGGGTCTGGTGCTTCAGCTTTGATGTAGTCCTTCAAGAACCAGGAAGTCACAGCCTCTGTCTCATGGCTCAATCCCAGCTGGTGGCACGGAGCATTGGCTCTATGGTCCTGTCTCAACCCGGCTCACATTAAAGAGCAGCACGTATAGGTTATCAGGGAAACATGAAATGCCACCTTCAGAGACTATCACCAGCACCTCAGCTAGACCAATATACATTGCTTAAGGCCAATTGAAGGATAAACAGAAGTCCTAGTCAGCTCTATACACAACAATATGAGGAAATAGGGTCAGGCTCAGTCAACATGGAGATAGTTGCTCTTCTTTCAAGGAGAGCTGCTCAGGTGGTCCTCCACGCCTCTCTACGTGGGGTTGTTTTCTCCCCCAAGCAGCAGACACTGTTGGTTGTACCCCTGAGGACTCCATCTACATTTTGGGAAGAACTAGGGCAACAGACACAACTGTGGCACAGTCGCTACCCCTGATAGGAGCCCTCGAGGCAGCAGTGTCTGGAGCTCCATGAGAGATGGGAAAGGTACTGCAGAGCGTGCCTCAGTGCCCTGGCTCATTGCTTTCATAATTCTTGTTGTTAAGGAAGTTATATGAGAACTGAATCAAATTTCACCATGAGGCCATCGTGGAACCAAGATACTGAATTTGATTCAGGTGATGGCGAGAATCATGCAAGGGATCTCGCACCAAGACACCACTATGTGTACACCAGGAGGTCAGAGGTGCAAGAAACATGAATTTCTGGTGAGGCAAAGCTCAGGCAGTGAGCTGAGCCTGCTATAGACAGAGGCCCAGGTGCTGGAAGTAACAACGCGGTTAGAGCAGGACTGCCCAAGCTTCCGGGATGTATAGCTCAGCACAGTCTTACCTGGCTGCCGGAGCAGAGCTAGGAGATGTCATGTTTGCACCAGTTTTTTAATATTGCCACTCTCCTGATCCAGCTCCTTTCTAGGTGGCGCGCAGGTTTGCTCCATGAACTTCCAGCATGCCAAGTCTTCCAGGAGGCAGTTGACCAGGATCTGTGTACCCTGAATCTCTCGACCTAAACAAACCTTTCATTATTTTATTTTTATTTATTTTAATCTGAAGAGTAAAAAGAGAAGAAAAAACAAATAGAAGAAATAACAGAAACAGGGTAACATATAATAATACATATGTTATAGATTTTCAAAACAGGGATAGCTAATTAACAGTGGTTGCTATATTATCTATTTCTTTTCACTTTAATCAGAAAAAAAATGCAACATTTTCAAGACAGGTTAGTACGACAGTTACAATAATGAGTACATTGCATACTGTTCAGAACATTTCCTTCTTTAAATTTGGAGTATTGGTTGTTTTGTCCCAGTGATGGAAAACCTGACTGACGCCTGCAGGGAGTTCTGACTTTCCCATCTGTGTGCTGTGTGGAGCAACTCTGTTGGGCTTCTATTGTTAAAGGTCAGCAATTCAGATTACGGGAGAAGGATGTGTGCTCATAATTGGAAATAATAATTATTAAGCTTACAGATATGGTAGTGAAATGACAACTCTGTTTCTAAAAATGAAAGTGTTTTACAACACTTTACAGTCTGGATATGTGAGAGCAGTTTAAGAAAGGAAGCAACCAGCTGCAAAGCTAGGCTTTGAGAGCTCCATCCTAATATTTCAGAAGAAATTCTTCCATTTTCTCAAGCTCAAACATCTTTCCCATGCATCAAAAAACAGAAAAATTTACTTTTATTAAAAGAAAACATGGTGACTTTTCTTTTGTTGCTCATTTTCCCTCAATTTAAAGTTCTACACAGGTCATGGCTTAAAGGATTTTAAATTTAACAATATTCCAATAAAAGCAAAATTTAACCAAGCATTCCCTTTCAGTTTATAAGTTTATTTTTTGATATCTCTTCATTTTTTTCTCATATATTCTAAATGGTAGAAAATAACTCTTTCATTAATGTTATTAAGAGTGTGATTTTTTTAATGTTGAGATACAAATCTGAATTCATTTGAATCCTCTAGAAAGTACAAAAGAGTAAAATGCACAAATATTTACAGAAGGAACAAAAATACGAGAAATGAAAACCCCAGCTCCTCTTCATAGTGCTATCAGGATCCAAGTTATGGATCCTGAACTTCAAAATTTAAATGTTAATAGTATTTTTTAAATTATGTAAAATATTTCCTACTTTTCAATCATTTAGAAATAGCTTTCTTTGACAGATTGCCCCCAAAACACTCAGATTCATTTTGTTTATAGAATTATACCTAAAGTTCTATTGGTTTGTGTTCGATAGAAATTAGAGATGACATTCCATTGAATAACCTCAGATTACATAATAGGACAACTACTCTCGCGTGTAAACACAGTACATAGTTTTTTTCCCCCACAGGACTTTCTTATAAATTTGCACTCACACAGGAATTTCATCTAAACTTACACTTGAAAAACTTTCTTGACAAAAAAAAAAAAAGCAGAAGTGATCTCTCTCCATTAGGAAGAATAAAAATATTAAAATTTCCAAAAGAACAATTGGGTAACTGCTACGACTGGACTTGCTATATGGTCCAAGTGTGGCAATCAAAGCTTTCCAGGAAAATCCCAATCTGAGCCCCTCACTGAGCAGAAAGCTCTCAGTGGTTTCCTCCACACAGCACAGAGCTAGGTTCTTCTCCATTGCCAAATACCCTGGGAGCCCTGAGGGTAAACACCTGGCCATCGGACAGGGCAGTCCATGCACGGACTCCACGCCTGAGCTACATCTCCCTGAGGAGGGCAGGGATGAGGATCTTTAAGTCTTCTGTCTTGCAACCGATGACCCTCAGGCCTGCTAAGGGTGTGCTTTGCTGTGTGTGAGGGAGCAGCTCCCGCTTGCAATGGTTACTTGCTGTGAATCAACCCAACATGGGGAAGCAATGAATCACCTCAGACATGTGCCTTTGCTTTCTTTATGCCTCATTTTTCTAACCAAATACTCTTTAGAATATCCTAAATCCTTTGCCTAAAGTCTGAAGGTTCCCTGTGATTTAACATTGATCCATGCAGCCCACTTAGAGCATGAGGAGAACCACAGCTTTTATCCTCGGGATTTATTCATTTGTAACCCTCTTGGTAGAAAACATGGAACAGAGTGTTAGCCCAGCAAGGTCGCTGTAAATTGCCATCCTTTCAGATGTGGGGGAGATTCTCATGTACTGTGTTTGGCTTGGCTAATTATAGCCAGCATATTTGCATTTAGGAAAGCAGTTAACAATTCCTGTGTAATTTACCTACTGATACACCCAGTATGCATGAGACCAAGAAAACAAGGAGAACCTAACCCAGATCCCATGCAGATGAGGACAAGAACAGGCTCCTGAGTTTGGAGAGGCGAGTTAGCCCGAGTCTGGACTGCATGGTGGACTGTCTTCAGGGAAACGGTGTCTTTCTCTCAAGCCTCCGAGCCTGATTTCTTTTGGTCTGTGCTTGTGTGTCTCTGTAATTCCTTGTTTTTTAATAACTTTTTTGGAAGTTTCAGGTTTTTAGGGAAGTGGTCAACATCACTGAACAGAAAAGAGAGGGAGTGCCTGGAATATAAATTTTAATCAGTTCTGAATTTGAGAGGACGGTGGGCCTCCTTCCTCAGTTCCCGGCCCATACAGGGTGAGAGGGTACAGAGATGGTGCACAGGGGGCTGGGGGGCGTGTGCAGGAGCTGCCATGCATAGGGCGCCTTCTCCTGCCTCAGCTGTCCCAGTGGCCTCAGCATCCACACTGCTGAGCATGGAGCTCTGGACAGGCCCCTCCTGAGCTGCTGGGGTTTCCCCAACTTCCATGAGGGATTCTGGGCTGGGAATGGTGAGGCTGGAGTCGGACTAGGAAGCCCCGGCCTCCTCCCACAGCCTGTAATGAGCCTGCCCGGGTTGCTCTCTGCTGCGGGCTCTTCAGCAAAACAGCATGTCAAGTTCCTCCAGTGAATCATACCGATGACTTCTTCAAGTGCCAGAATAACAGAGACTTCCCAGAATTTCTGATCAACTGTCTTTTGTCTCTAAGTATACAGAGAATTTATTGAGAAGAGAAGTTACTGAGAGTTCCGGCCTCAGTCTAGTGATGGGTGAAATAGTAGCAGGTTTGTGAAAATAGGTAGAAACATCACAGTCAAAGCATCGGGACTGCACATTGAAAGTTCTGTAAGATGCTAGGTCACAATCCTGCCATTAGATGGCAAACCAACCCCAGGCTAACCACAGGACACGTGCTAGAAAGAGGAAATGGCAGTGACACTGTTTTCTGATTAAAAGGAGGCCCTCTGTCCCTGGGTCTCTCCAGCTCTCAGGGTCACTCTCTTTTGGGACGCTGATACCATGGGCTGCATCTCCCCAGGTGCTGCTTCCTGATTATTTCACGTTTCATTGGTGATTTTCACAGCCTCAGCCTGACAGAAAGACCCTTCTAGAAAGAGGCTTGAAGCAGCTTGAACAGGGGACGGCAATGGGCAAGGCTGTGCAGAGGACCAAGGGCGTGACATCAAAAGATGAGGCAGCCAGCCATGCACACAGGTGGAGTTGGCTTGGGCAAGTCCCATTTAGCAAGAGGAAGAGGCACAGTGGACCGCGTCCCCTTCAGGAGGTCCGTGAGGTCATGCAGGGTCTTGAGCTCCGTTATGACCATCGTGGTTTCTCCATCTTCACACTCAGTTTGCCACCATTTAAAATGCTACACTCAAAATTAAAATTGGCAATTACTGACATATTAGTTTAATACCTTAGCAGAGGCACACAGCAGACACATGTGTGTGTTTGACTTTCATTAAAATATTTTTCTAAGCAAAAGCCTGAATGAGACACACCTCTCGGGTGGGATGTTTGCTCACCTTTCCCTTCTTCCTGATGTCTCAGATCTTTGTGAAGAGCTCTGAGATCAGGCAGCCCCAGGTCTGGGCCTCCAGATTCTCACTCTCCAGGAGGCCACAGCTCTTGGCTCGCTTCAGCCCTTGTGGCGATCACTTTCCTGGCCTGGTCCTCTGCCCCATGGCTCCAGAAAGGAGCTTCAGCCTGCATCGCCCAGAGCCCCAGCCCTACAGCTCTCTGCAGCGCCGGCCTGACCACACCACAGGGCTGAGGCCTCTATTCCATCCCTCCCATTACTGTAGTGTAGAAACTCCGTGCTGGCCCCTGCACCTCTACCCCTGTCCACTCCTGCTGCAGACAGCGCTGCTGCCTGAACAATGAGGAAGCTGAATGCTTGTCGTGCCCGAGGCCTGGCTTGTCCTAACCTGACAACATGAAGCTCTCCTTCCCCTATGTTGGAATGTCTCCCCTAACACACACACACACACACAAACACACACAGAGTAACACTGTTAGAGCACATGTGGTGAGGCATCAGCACAACCACAATCATCTTCCCTTGATTCATGAAGCGCCAGCTCTACTTCACAGTGCATGGTTAGGAAAAGAGGCCTTCCCAGAGCTAGGCAGATGGGAGGACTGTGAGATGCTCGTAGGCAGCTAAGAATGACATTAAAGGAGAAAACAGCAGGCAGTGTTTGTGAAAGGTTTTGTATCCTAGAAAACAATAGTCAAGAATTTGGCCCTTTGTTTTTCCTGAAATTGAAAAGAGAATACAGATGCATACAGGCATTGCAGCCCTCTGGAGGGCAGCAGTCATTGAGGCCAAGACTGAAGTGTCCATGCAGTGATAGATGGAGAGGAGAAAAATGTAGGGATGACAGGTTCTATCTACTGCCACTAAACTGAGACAACAATTCTAAACTCTAAATTTGTTTCTGTCTATCTGTTACTGTTTCTCTACTGGATTTTAAATGATTAGAAATTATTTTGAAAGACACTAAGAGGAAGAGACTGGCAAACACTTTGACCTCATTAGAGGAGCACCGGCAGGATCATGTGACTCAGTCTCCACACACACTTGGGGAGACTGAGTAGGAAGAAAGGAAGTGACAGTGGGCCGTGGCTTGTTCCAACATTATAGCCATAGTGCATCAATGTCCAGTGAAATTCAAGCAACTTCAGTGAGTTTCTGAGCTTCATTACATTTGTTACTCTTTCATATTTTTACCATGGAGTACTCCCTTGATTTCTCTCAGGCCTCCCATCTCCCAGGTATTACCATAAAATTGGGAAATACAAAAAAAAAGGGACCTGCATGAAGAACCATGAGAAAGGTAGGAGAGCACAAACTACACTGCCGACTGCAGGTGTATTCTGTCCCAGGGCCCCAGAGGGAAGCTCAGGTCCTGCAAGCATCTGGAACAGCCAGTCCTGTCGGTGACCAGGGTCCTTTGCCCTGACCTGAATTCTGGAAATGAGCCAGCCCTGCAGCTGTGGCTAGTCCTGCTGAGTCCCTCCTGATTTGCATACTGAGGGCACAGCTCATTGCCCCTCTTCATGAGCTCAGCACACCCCGTGTGAGGTGTCATTCACAGTGAGGACACAGCATGGCCGTGAGGGTCCCTGCTCAGCTCCTGGGCCTCCTGCTGCTCTGGCTCCCAGGTATTGAGGGTCATACTGGGAAGGACACACCCTAGTGGGGTCAGTGCTGCAGCCCCTTAAAAGAAGGTTTCTTACACCATGATTGATGGTGTGCATTTTTCTTTTTATCTCTCCTATCTCAGGTGTCAGATGTGACATCTAGATGACGCAGTCTCCAGCCTCCTTGTCTGCATCTCCAGGGGACATGGTCACCATGAGGTGCCGGGCCAGTCAGAACATTATCAGTGAGTTAGACTGGTATCAGCAGAAACCAGGGCAAGCACCTATACTCCTGATCTATCATGTATCCAACTTGCACTCTGGGTTCCCACCGAAGTTCAGCGGCAGTGGGTCGGGGACAGACTTCACTCTCACCATCAGCAGCCTGCAGCCCGAAGACTTTGCAACTTATTACTGCCGACAAGATTACAGCTACCCTCTCCCACAGTGACATAAGCTGTGACACAAACCACCCAAGGAAGCAGAAGTGTGAGGCTGGGAGGTCCCAGCTGCTGCCCTTTATATTTCACTTCTCTGCATTTTTACAAGTATCCAGACTTTGAAGTCACTGTGAGATTATTTAGAAGGAAGAGGGAATCCATTGTACACCATAATTTCTTTTTTTACTTTCTCATCCTAAGCAGCACAAGCACAGCAACTGTTTCTTGTTAGAAATGAGCATGTGATCTCTGAGGGTTCAAGGTTCTGTCTTCATTTGTCACTCACAGAGTAAAAGAGAAAATATTCCAGTTTGTCAGGTGGGGACATTTTAATACATAGTACTATAGAATACAAGACAGCTTTTCCTGTCCTGAGGATGTCAGAGAAGTAGGTACCAGACCTCGTTGATCTCTGGTGATCCCACAGAGCTATAGCCCCAGGGAATGGGCTCGTCCGCATACCAGCCTCTGCCCTGCAAGAATGTCACTGGAAAAATCCTTTTGTCACTTGTGATAGTTTTTGTTTTTTTTTTTTTTTTTTTNTTTGTACCAGAGATTGAACTCAGAACCTTGTATTTGACAGAAAAACATTTATTCTCCTGAGCTAACTCCCTGGCCCACCTTTTGTCACTTGCCAGAAGCCCCTGCCACCTGAGACTTCAGCCCCAGCTGCTCTTCCTGCGTCCGCCTACTGGCTGTCAAGAGCACTAGGCTTTCTTCAGTCTTTCAGACTCATCAGTCTATCTCCACATATTGAGCTCTGCACTGGAGCACGGCAGGAAAGTGGTTCTGAAGCGCACTTCTGGGGGCGATGGTGATGAGGGTGAGGTGACAGTGGACAGCCAGGGGTCATTGTCTCCTCAAATCAGACTAGTTTTAGTTTGGACCTGGCCCTAAACCTTGATCAAAGACATCTTCAAGTGCAACCTGTGAACACTAGAGTATATCGAGAAACATACATAACTCATAGCAGAACTGGAGGACGTGTATTTATCAGAAGAATAAAACATTTTTCCAGCATGTTTCATATCATCATATTGTTTAGAAAATTTAACACCTGAAAGACATAAAACAAAAACAAAAGAAGAAAAAATATTTTTATTTAAAGCAAGTCTTTCCCAAATATGTAAGTATTACTGCCATTGAAAATGTGTCCCCCTGCCATGGGCATCCTCAGGTCACTGAGAGCGGGTCATGAGTGCAGAGTCACACCTCCCCCACCCCAGCTGCTGAGCAGTCATGGAGATGTGGCACAGTGCCCTGGGTTAGGTAATGATCACCGTGGAAGACCCACCTGAGCTGAATTAGTGTGGCGCAGAGTACAGAAGCTCAACTTAGGATTGCTGCCAATACCCTAGATGGGGAATTGAGGAGAGGATGGTGTGCTCGATTCTCCTGGCTGGCTTCCCTGATAAGATATTGGCTGTTCTCATCGCAGGCCTCAGGAGCTTGCTGTTGCTCAGGAGGACTAAAGATCTTTTCATGGGAGCTCTGGTGTTTACTTCAAGTGCTGCTTCCCCGCTCCAGGGCAGATCCATGGGCCTGCTGACACAGACACTTTACGCTGCTGGTGCAGACAGTTTAGCTTGCACAACTAGACATCTGACTGCAAGAGAAAACTGGCTTCTCCACTCTGAGGCTCTTACATTTTGCCCTGAATCAGTGAGCATGTTATACTGAGAAGTAATTATGTTGGACATCGTTCAACATGGGGAAGGATGCAATTATTTTCTTGTATGTGCATTTTCCTCCATGTAAGTAGTATTTCCAAATAAAAAATATCCTTGGAAACTACACAACTTTCCTCAAAGTTAGGATATTCCACAATGACACGGCATTTGAACAAGGAACTTACTGAAGCAAAAATGAGAGTCACAGTGCCCATGGTCATGATCTCATGTCGCTGATGAGGCTGGGCTTACAGGAGGGAAGGGCCGGACTAACCAAACGAGGTTGCCTCAAATCTTGTCAAATCGCTGTCCTGCCAGACTTGGGGAGGTTCTGAAGCTGCGACTGTGTCTGATGCTCCTTCTCTCATAGAATTCTTTGGTCTAGCAAATACGGGCTATGAGTTCCTTACACAGAATGCACCTGTGCAGATAGCTAAGACTTCCTGTTTCCTACTCATTGAAATCTAGATTTTTCTGGTGGGCAATTCTTCCAAATGCTGTAGAAATCTTTGAACATATTTTAAGAAATTAAGAAAACAGGTACCAATATAATTCTGATTATAATTAGAAAACAAGTACTGATATAATTCTGATTATAATTAAGCATAATTTTGTATCATAATTTGCACTGTCTATAACTTGAGGTCCTAAATCTCAATAAACATGGTATATAAGGTTGTTGTACTTTGTTAGCAAAATGTAAGCAGTAATTGGAATCCAATGAGCTTTCTTGAGTGTTTCTTCCTTTTTTTTTTTTTTTGTATTTTAGGGAAGGGTGTTCAAGGTCTCACTACCAGATCAGACTTGTAGTGATCCACCTGTTTACAGCATCCCTAGTGCTTGGATTACAGGCATGTGCCACCATGCCCAGTCTCATTCGCCATCTCAGTACCCCAGAGGCAGGGCCAGCACAGCAGACCTGGGGATCAAACTCCCAGCCCCTGTGCCTGCTTACAGGCAATTTAGTCTGCTGAGCTATTTGGCCTGCCATCTTGAATGTTTCTATTTGCTACTGTTTCCAATAGTAAAAGCTAGTAGAACATTTGGGTAGACTTCAGAATAAAACTTAGATGACGCACACAGGTGAGGCTCCATACAACTGTGGAGGGATAGTGAGACACAGGGACAGTGACAGGCACTGAGAGACCAGAACACAAGAAGATGGCACCCAGTTCTTGGTCCTGTTGAGATTTGAGAATCACAGGGTCTAGGTAATTTGGTATTTCTAATTTATTCTGCCAGCAAATTGCTGTGTATTAGGGAAGTCTTCATAGCTAATTGCAACTGTTTTCATCAATATGGGTTTTATGGATTAAAACCCAGAAAGATATGAAAGCAGGGTAAGAATCCACCCAGCTATCCTTTAATGACTCCTCTGAATTTTCTGTGATAAAGGGCCTTCATCAAATCAGGCAGCAAGCCAAGTCAAATTGTTGCTACAGTATGATGCTACTTTTCTGAGATCTAGAAAAGGAAAAGGATTTCCTTGAACCACGCATGTTTTTCTTCTCCCTCCCTTTTAAAAACCATGCATAGCAGAACGTCAGATGACCAGAACTGTTTTTATCTCTATGACCCAGAATGTCCCAAGCATGAGGAGTCCAAAGTCTACCCCCCAAAAAATGTCAGACTAAAAGGAAAAAGAATGGAAGAAATATGAAGAAAACCGATCAAAAATTATTATGACTCATCATTGTTTTTTATGATAAATAATTTCCTTTTTCTGATGTGCTTTTTCATTTATGCTTGATTTTGAAATGCTCCTCACTTAACTCTTGTGTTCATGTAAATCAAGAGCAAAAGTCCTGAAGGACTAAAAGGATAAACTTGGAAATCCATGGTTTTGAGAGAAGATGATGAAATATTTCCAGTATTTGAGAGTAATTCACTGTTGGTATTAATGCCTGGGAGTTCATGCATAAGGAAAGATACACTCCTGATAGCAGGCAACAGGGTGCACTAGGCAGGAAGAACCCCGTTCCCATGGGAACAGAAGAATACTTAGAAGGAGAAAATGGAAATATAATCCTCAGTAAGAGGAACACAGGGCAAGAACTCTTTTCCGTAACTGTTGGACATCGGAGGCCACAGGGCCCAAAACAGCTCTCTTCTGAACAACTTTCCATATCATCAAAAGAGAAGAAAACCACGGGGTTGTGGGGGAGGGCATGCCATGGCCTTGGCCAGCTGCACCCTCGCATGGTACAGTGGTCGGGAGGAGGTGCGGTACTCTTAGCTCCACTAGCAAAGAAGGCTAAGGAGCTTCTTCCAGAATAACTCTCACAATGTGTCCCTTTAGAATTCAGCAAGTTAGTGAATTCTGTGGCCTGCATGAGGCAGGCTCTGTTGTTCTCCTGTGTGCAGGATAGAAATCAACACAATTGGGATCGTCTAAGATGTTATCTTTTCGGCATAAGAAAGAAGAAAAACTGAGGGCTTTCATAAATTAACATAACCACAAAATTTCGTTGAAGATCTTTTGCTTACTATCTCCTAACCATCTGAAGAAATTTACATAATAAATAACTGTTGGGAGAGGCCATCACTCACGACACATGTCCCCAATGTATCAAGAGCATTCATGAGAATCCTCCTGGACCACATGTTCCCGCGTCTCCCCCTGCAGAGCCACCGGGCTCCCACTGCACATTCCCAGGGCAGGGCAGCTCCCTCTGTGGTGTGAGGTGCTGCTGGGTGGAGAGCCCTGCAGCACAGGAGGATGAGGACAGCAGCTTTACTTAGGGGCACAGGGGGTGGTGGCTGTGCCTCTCAAGTTGGAAAAGGATTTCTCATTTATCTTCCTGAGGTGCTTTGTCAAACAAGTAGTGATGGGTAATGAAGAATCTCTTGGGAGTGGAAGCATTTCGCTGGGTTTTAGCTTCTACAACAAAAGCTCCCACACTGGGTGCTCTGCACAACACATACTATCTTCTCCAGAGTCCCATGATTGCAATACACAAGCTCAAGGTGCTGCGAGGTTGCAGACCTCCTAAGAGACACCCTTCTTTGAGGGGGTCACCTTCCCACTGTGTCCTCATAGGAAAGATAAAGATAAAGTGGCTGCTTGCTCACTTGCTTGCTAGATTCCCATTTAATCTTCCTTCCCCAACAAGCCTTTCCTTCAGACTTTCTTAAAAGAATCTTATAGGGTGCTACCCAGCAAAGTAGAAAGTGCTCATCATTGAGATAAGAGCCAGGGAGAGTGTCCTCTCTTGCCTGGCCTGTACATTGTTTATTTCTAAATGACAAGTTTGTTTATAAACAACCCCAAATCTGCCCAACATGCTTGTCAGGAAACCGACTCAAATTGGCCCTGAGAAGGAAACTTTCCTCAGAAAGTGCTTGGGATATTTTCAGTCACTGGAGTCCCCATGCTTCCTGCTGCCTCCTTCCCCTGCCCCACAGGGCTGTCTCACACCACTGCCCCCACCAGGCCATTTGCATAGAGTCCCCAGGGAGCCCTGCCCTACAAACCTGAGATAAAAGCTCAGCTATAGCCCTGTGTGGACTGATCAGGGCCCCTCAGTTCAGCTTCTCAGAATGAGGCTCCCTGCTCAGCTTATGGGGCTGCTGCTGCTCTGGATCCCTGGCGAGGACAGAGATGAGGAGGGAGAGGATGGAAGAGGGTTCTGGTGTTTGTACCTTTTGTTGTGATCACTGAAACAGGCAGGATCTGTGCTGTGAGCATGAGAGTTTGAAATTTTGCCTGGTGAAAATTAGGAGATTCCTAATAACCAGGGTTTTAAAAGTCCTTTTGAAGAAAGAACCTCCTGGAGCGACAGTGTTGAGTTTCTTTTAGAAAAGTTATATATGAATAAGAAAGTTATCTTGAAATCAACAATCAAGTAGATCAGGCAAATTGCTCTGAGTGCTTGCAGTTACCCTGAATACCTGTTATTATTTCAGGATCCAGTGGGGATGTGGTGCTGACTCAGACTCCAGGCTTCCTCTCCATCAGCCCTGGAGAGCCGGCCTCCATCTCCTGCAGGGCCAGTCAGAGTGTTGCTGGTACCTTTAGGACCTATTTGCACTGGTACCTGCAGAAGCCAGGCCAGTCCCCAAGGCTTCTGATCTATGAGGTTACCAACCGAGCCTCTGGAGTCCCAGACAGGTTCAGTGGCAGTGGATCAGGAACAGAATTCACCCTGAAAATCAGCAGGGTGGAAGCTGAAGATGCTGGAGTGTATTTCTGTCAGCAAAGTTGGCATGTTCCTCCCACAGTGATACAGCCCTGAACATAAACCTCGCTGTGTGGGGCTGACCAGCTGTCACCTGTGCTGGTTTTCTGCAGAGCAGCAGGCAGCTGCACTCACCCAGGCTGATGGGTAGATTCTGGAGGACTCAGGCGATGGATGGATGGATGCTTTCTGTCCTCAGTGTTCTGCAGCCAAGAACTTGGCTTCTGCAGCTGACTTGGGGGGCAGAAACACCAGGAGAATGGGGCAGGCTGTGTGTCTGGTAACTCAGAGCAGCCGACCAAGAGGACAGGCAGACTTCAGTGTCAGCTCATCCTAGTTCCCCGCCTGCCTCAGTTGTCAACAAATTTTGTCAGCGTGGCACCAAATAATTCTGCAGATCCTTGAGAAGACAAGTTGAACACTTGGAGGGTATTATCACTCTGCATTGTAATTCTCAGGACACGATATCGGAAAACACAGGAAAATGACTTCACTCACTTATCTAATATCTATGCACATTATCCTGAGAAAGAGGATGGCTGAGAAAAATTAATAAACTTGCATTTGAATATCCAGTAATTCTGTGGTTAATTCATAGTGTAGAGACAATTCTAGGACCACAAATGTCTGGATTACTTCATTGCCTTTGCTGAATGTAAAGAGAATTCCAACCCCAAAAATGAGCTGTGCAAATAAACAATAAATGGAGTGCTGGAGAACTTGAGTCTTAGCTCATATGTCAGAATCGGGGACCTTTCTTTCTTTCTTTGTCCCCTTAATAATTAAATATGTTATGGTTTCTCTTATGTGAGAAACATCATGTACACACTAATTAAAGGGTAAAATAAAAGAGAATAGGATCAGGAGGTGAAGTGAGGGGGGCGGGACTGAAGTGGAAAGAGGTGTAAAAGAACAAAGGTGCCTTATGTGCGTGTAGCACATCTCTAGGATGGATGCAGCCATTAGATCACGCGTATGTGCTATTACACTGAAGCCCTTTAAAACAAATGTAATGCCTTAATGTTAGTCTTAAGTGTTATGTATTTGGCATCATGGTGCTATAAATAAATTTTTCAAGTGAATAAAAACATATTGCTAGCTTTGTGAAGAATTCAAAATGGCAAAAAAGGAGACTATTCAAAGCTTCACTAAGCTAAATAAATAATAGGAATGCAACAACGGAGCATTATTATTATTATTATTATTATTATTATTATTATAACTTTCTTTTACTTTGAAGAGTAAAACCAAAAGCAGAAAAAAGCACAAACAAATACTGAAACAGGGTAGCATACAACAGTACATATATTAAAGATTTTCAAAGCAACAATAGCTGATTAACAATGAAGGAGGGCTGGGGAGATGGCTCAGTGGAATGAGTGCTTTCCTGGCAAGCACAAGGGCCTAAGTTCAA
>NDGM011025750.1:0-11056 GCA_002564305.1 Octomys mimax
AGAATAAGCGCTTGCCTGGCAAGTGCAAGAGCCTGAGTTCAATCCCCGGTTCCGCCAAAAAAATAAATAACTAAAATTTTTTAAAAATCATTCAAAAGCTATATCCTTTCCATCATAAACCACTTGGGATCTCAGCCTCACGCCCACTGAAAGCAAGCCTGTATCTCCTGAATACTGAGACCAAACGCTGACTGGGGGACTTTCTCTTTAAGGATGACGTCATCACTGTGATCAGCCGCGTGGATGAGAACTGGGCAGAAGGAAAACTGGGAGACAAAGTAGGCATCTTCCCGATCTTGTTTGTAGAGGTACGTGAGTGCCAGGTCTATATCTGACGCAAGCTGACTGAGAAACACGTATGTGCCTCAGCGAGACTTCAGAGCAATTCCTACTGCGCATGAGCCTTATTTCAGAATTACCAAAGGTCTCGAAAGAAAAAATGCCACACAATTACCCAATTCTGGCAGAGTACAGGGAAAGAGTTCATTCCCATTCTGCTGCTGGGAATGTTCATTGGTGAAATCTCTCATATCCAGGTTTAAATTAACTCATATCAAAAACACATAAAAGATGTACCTCCTTGCAGGTCTACATCTGGAAGTTTCTAGTAAGGAAATATCTAGATAAACATGCAAAAATATATGGACAAATGTGAAAAGTATTCATCATAGCCTTGTGTAGAATGATGAAAATTTAAAATAATATGCTCAACAATAAAGAATGAGTTTTTAAAATTATAGTGGTAGAAAAATGCATTCCCTTCAAAATGTTGTAAAATAATATTTAATATCACAGAGTGTTTGATGGTATAGAAAAACATATGATTTATTGTCAAGTTAAAAATAAATTTAATGAGTGTAGAGTTTCACATCCACAAAATGAAAAGGTTCTGGAGATCTATTTCATAACAGTGTGAATATATTCAACATTACCGATCTGTATCACACATTACTGCACATTACTGAAATGGTAAATTTTATATATGTTTTCTACAATGATAAAAATGTTAAACTGTGTGAAACTAGCTTTATAAATATATGTGTGTATATAAATAGATAACCAACTAGAAGAATGTATGCCAAAATATTAATAGTAGTGATCGCTAGATGGTGACATACAGGACGATTTTCATTATCTTCTGTCAACTTGCGTTTTCTAAATCTTCTGAAATGGGCATATATTTATTTCTTCTATGTTTTTTAAGGTACTTTATTAAAAAGAAAAGAAAACCTGCTAGGCTACCCACCTATTTCTTCAGCATAATAGCGTAATCTGTCGTGCTATGGGCCTCACCCTAGCCCAAAGCGAATCATCACAAATTTAAAAGAGGGCTTTCATTGTTTTGCTGCATTTAGTAGATGCTTACCATGCACAAGGCATTAAAAAGGAGGACTGGAGAGCTGTCAAAGAAGTAAAAGCAGCCATCTCCACCCTGTGAAGGGCAGGGTGAAAACAGAACAGACGCACAAACGCAGAGAGGAGACCCACTACTCTGTTCCTAAGAGACAAAGCTGGCTCTGAGTGACTGCTGGGCCCAGAGTGCTGTGTGCTGCTCGTGGCTCTTTCTAACCCCTCTGCTCAGAGCAATGAAGGCATGAAATAAGTGAAGGGCGGGCTGCGACACGAGTCCACAAAGTTGCCCTTTGCTCAGTTACCAAGAAGATATTCTGGCTGCTAGGATTTCCCTCTTCCTGCAGCCCCTTCTACACCTGCTGGTGCTTTCTATCTGCTCCAGTTCACTTACTTTATAAGGCTTGACTAGAAACCCACACTCTCCATAAAAATTCAGCAATGCCCAGTTGTTTATTTCCTCCGTGAGCACCTGACAGGTGTACTCACTGTACTTCACAAGCTATCCTAACACAGAACAGGCACTCTGTAAAAAATTAGGTGGCCAAACATGGGTAAAGCCCTGGGTTGAATTCCTAGCACCACAGAAAGAAAAATAATAATAAGTGAATGTATGAAAAGCCAAATAGAGATGGTCAGAAATAGACCATCTCTATTTAAATCTCTTATCTAAATAGACTAAAATAAGATGGTCAGAAAAATTTTAGAAAACAAACCCTCCAATGGGACCCTATCTTAAACATACATTGAATCATTCAACTAATTTTTCATTGAGTATCTGCTATGTCAGGTTCTGAGCTAAGTCATAAGATATAAGACAGATACAGGCTCCTGCTCTCAGAAACTACAGACATTCAAGTAATCACAAGTGTGACAAATGATCAAAATGCGAGGTAGAGGGAACCACTAGGGGGCTATGACGTGCAGCTCCCTGGCAGGAGGTCAGCAAAGGCCACTTAAGCCAAGCTATGAAAGACACTCAGGGCTGGATAGGTAAGCACAGAGGGAATATAATGTATCCAAGGAACCGGAAGAGATCCATGCCTGAGGTTTAGAAAAGAAGGGACTATCACAAATGAAATCAGGGAAAGAACTGAGGACACGTCACAGATGACTGCATAAGCCATGCTGTACCGTCAGACACTCTAGGTTGCGCTGCCATAATAAGCATCCCCCAAAGACTCAGTGGTTTAACAAAGGAAGTGTTACCTCTCACCTACGTTACATGTTTAGCTAGCTAGGAGGTACTGCTCACATAGTCAGGAAGCCAGGCCAATAAGCAAGGCCATCTTATAGCTGCTCTTTCTGTAACACACGATGTCCTCATTTCCATGGGGATGGAAGAGTGTCTTGTGAATCAGCAATTAAATGCCTCAGCACAAAAGTGACACTTCCTGCTCCCCTTCTTGGCCTGCTGCACCAAGTGAGCCACACAATGTCTCTCGACTTCAAGTAAGCTGAGAAGTAGGGGGGCAGACATGGAATAGTTGGTGAATATTGTCTCAGTCATGTCACATGAAGTTTGGATTTGACCCAAAGGCCAACAGAAACCATTAAAAACATAAGACATTGACTTGATCAGACTTGGGCTTCTTCATGGCTTCTCTGGGTGGAGAGGGAAGAGTAACTTAAAACGAAGGAAGAAACCCAGAAAGACCAGGAAGGAGGGCGATGTGTGGCTCAGTTCTGAGATGCACTGCAAACAAGTGGACAGAGTCAAGGACCTCTTCGTAGGTAGAATCCTTAGCACTGGGCAAATGCCAAAGCAGAGGGCATGAGGAAAGTGACCAAGGGCAGCCCCGCATTCTGGTTTGGGTGTCTGGGCTGTAATGGAGCCATTTGTCAGGACAAGCAACATTTACCGAGGGGGTAATGTTGAACAAGAGCAATAACTGGGAGAGCGTGGTGAATTCTCCAAGGCCAGAGATCAGCAGCAATCGGTACCTAATTGGACACATAGGAGATGTGAAGGTTTTGCATGGTCTCCTGCATTATCTTTAAATGATGTTTCGTACCTCTGAGGGGGAAAAGCACCACTGATTTTATTATCCATTTCTGAAACCCTTTTTTTTTCCCCAAAAAACTTCTACATTTAATGATTATTCATTTGGAGACTCTCCCTACCACTTTACCTCTAAAATTAGTGATTACAAGTATCCTCAGAATTATCATTAAACTAGCCATTGCTTCATTTGTTCTCCTAATTGCCAGGAAGGGGATAAGATAATCAAGTGGTTGCTCTAATCTGGGAACCTGCTTTTCAAAAATTACTTGAAATCCAAATTGAGCTTTTTAAAGCAGTACTTAAATTTTGATTCCAGTAATTTCATTAAGACTTGCTGAGCATTCTTTAAATAAGCTTTGAATTACCAGTGTCGTGCAGAGCAACTGGAAGGAAGGAAGACTTCTTATGGGGATTTTTTTTACATAAACAAAATTTTTCTTGTTACTGTATCATCTGATTTATTGAACTGTACCTGCATAAAAGGTAGCAAAACAAATGCGGAGCTTACACCTATTCTTGTCAGGACGTCTCCAACAGTGCCTGCCTTGATTGAATGAACCTTGCCCGGCCCAGTGAACCTCAAGGATATTGTTGCAAACCAGTGGGTACAAATCTAAGAGACCTGCAATTATTCCCCAGCTGAGCTGTTAATCATACCAGCAGTGGACAAGGCAGAAGCACATCTTGAGGGTACTTTCACCAGGGTTGCTGATAGGAAACTGGTGGAGGTGCCCAGCCCAGGGCAGAACAATTAAGTCAAAAGCAGAAAATTTAACTCCTTTCATTAAAGCTGTCAATACCAGAAAAGCAGGTGACTCACTCAATTCAAAGAATATACATTGTTCCCTTACTGGATGAATGCTGGAGGGTCCATGCTTGGGCCATGAAGGACATTGTCCCTAGTTCCCAAGCTGCTGTCAGAGCCCCCCACCCCAACAATTTCATTTAATTTCCTAATTGGTTTCCCTGCTTCTGTTCTGGCATTTCTGAATAACAACCAGAATGAGATTTTCATTTTACTTATGTAATGTTTGCTGTTTTGGTGGCCAGCTCTGTAAGTTTTCATAAATGCATACAATTTCATACCACTCATTCAAAAGAGAGGACTATTCCAACCCTACCCTCCCCCTTGAAGTCCCTCACAATGCCCCAGTGCAGCCAATCCCTTCCCTGACTTCCACACTGGATGACCACTGATTTACTTTATGTTTCTGTGGGTTTCTTTTTTTAGAATATCGTATATATGAATCATACAGAATGTAGCTTTTTCATTTATTATTAGTTTATGTTTGCCAGGCAAATCATTACATTCATCTTAGGGAATCAGTACATGTATGTATGGCCTCTTGACCATGTTTACATCCCCTTCTCCCATCCCACTTTCCCTTCTCTCTTTCCTGGATCCCTTTTCCACCATGACAAATTCTACCTCACTGTTTCCCATCATTTCTCTTTTGTCGTGCTCTCTAAATTATTTATATTTTGAGTTTCTCATATTAGAGAACCCATGTGATATTTAACCTTCCCTGTCTGATTTGTGTCACTTAACATTAGGCAGAATGTAGGTTTTTGAAGCCAGCTTCTTTCCTGTTGTATAATACAGTCGAGACCCACTGTGTATTTATTGCTAAGTGGTTATTTCATTGTATGAATGTACCAGAGTTGCTCTACTTATTTCATAGTTGAAAGACATTGAAGTTGTTTGCTATTGTGGACAGCTAGGAATAAGGATACTATTTTCTCAGGAGGCTGAGGCTCTGAGCTGGAAGCCAGCCTGGGTGACATAGCAAGACCAGTTTTAAAAAGGATGAAGAGGGGGTGGGAATGAGGGAGGAAAAGAGGGAAAAAGGAGGGAAAGAAAAAGATAAGAAGTTGTTATAAACATTTGCACAGCAGTTTTTTGAGGGACCATAAGTGCTATTTCTCATGAATAATTAATTCCCTAGGAGTGGGATTGTTGGGTCAGATGCTAAGGATGTCTTTAACCATAAGAAATTGCCAAATAGTAACACAAGCTTTTAAAAGCATAAATCAGATCATGTCATTATTCTACCTAAATCTTCCCAAAGGCTTCCTGTTAACACTTAAAATAAACCTGAAGCCTGCCAGTCCCTGTGTGACCTAGCTCCCGCCTACCTGTGGGGCCCACTCTTTTGCCCTTTCTCCTCACCTATTCTCTTCCATCTTTCCATTTCTTTCTTCTGTCTTTTCTGAAATAGGCCAAGCTTTTGCCTCCTTCCCACTGGCTTATGATCCTGCCTGACATGTTCTACTCCTATTTTCACCTGGCCAGCTCTTTGGCATTTGTTGTCTCCACTTATGTCATCTTCTCAGGCTCTTCTTCAACCTCCCAATGTAATGAAGCCACTTCCCTCAATCGCACTGTCACACTGGAGCCCTTACTACTATCTGACATTCTCTTGCACTGTAGTTTCCATGTTGGCTTTGTCATTTATGTCACTCCTTCTAGATCTCTGCTCTCTTATCTTTAAAGTGGACATGATAATACCCATTCCCCAGCTTAAAGAGTTTCTCACAATATGACAAACTCCAAGGCAAGAACTGCATCTTCTGTTAACCTCTCTGTGTGAGTTATTTTAAACCTCTGCACAGTGTCACTGTAAATTTTTTAAAAGGGAAAAGCCTTCTTACCTCTATAGTTGAATTTCTAATTTAGAATGAGACATGTCGTCTTAGAGAACAACTGGTACCAGTAATACTAATGGAAACTGAAGTAATTACCCTTCTACTTAAGAGTTAAAGCATATGAACCCTTAATGCATATGAACCCAAAATATGTTGTTTTGTCAACATATTTCGGATTTCCAAAGGAAATGAACCCACAGGGGTCCTCAGTGAGAATGGCCTTCAACAGATATTTCTGGTGGGAGCTTACCAGCATCATGGAAAAAGCAGATCATAACACGGTGCTGTGCTGGAGCTGACTGGTGCTAGGTCGACAGGACCAATTGTTACATTTCCAGGAATTTTGCTACTCAACTCTTAAATCCATTGGTAGAATGATAAGCTATACAAATTGAGGCTTTTCCATCCTTTCTCTTTTTTGAGAGCTGTGTTACCACCACACCACTGACTAAGTATAGGACAATGATATAAGATAGACCAAAGACAAAGTATTAAAAGGAAGTAATAAAAGCCAGCCTTAACATAACAATTCAGGGTATTGAATGCATTTGCATTCTGCCTCAAACACATCAACTGTGCTAACCTTGAGGACCTTCGTTCACTCATTACTGCACAAATACTCCCTAAGCGTCTATTCTGTGCTAAAAGATAGAATAATAAGAACTCCCTTACCTGGGTGGCTAGCAAACCAACCAGCAGGAGAAAGACAAATAATAAGAATAATAATTACAATACGGAATGGACAGCACAGTGATGAGGAAGCAGAGGGGCTGCTGGGTACCAAGAAGGGTGAGCAGCCCTCCAGTGGGGCCTCCAGGTGACTGGAGGAAGGGGGAGAGTCCACTGGGTGAAGGAAAGTGGCTGGGGGAACCAGGTAAAGGGACAGTGTTCCAGACTGGAGAAGAATATCATGCCTTATTTTCAACCTCCTCAGTTGATAGTAAAAGGGTAAGACCTGTAAGAGTGGTGTGAACCACTTAATAGAACACAGTAGCAGGGAATGTTCATAAAAAAAGATAGAAGCTGTTCTCATCCTGACCCAGGAATGGCCACCTGAAGCAAACACTGAGGAGGTGGTACATGACCCATCTCTAGCCCAGGCTGGCTGGGACTTAGCTACTCAAAGCAGCTCAGAAAGATTAACCTCTTATCGGACCTTTTGTCTTGTCAGCCAAACCTCACAGCAAGACACCTCCTAGAGAAGAACAAAGGGTGTCAGTCATCCCGCACAAAAAGTCTATCCCTGGTATCCTCGTCCCCCAGAGGCAAGACAACCAACACGCCTACACTCCGGAGGGTCCCAGGGTCCAGGAGGAAGGGACCTGGGCAGTTCTCCATTACAACAGCCTTGAACACTCTCAATCGGATGGTCCACTCTCCCTCGGGGCGCCACATGGTGGAGATCAGCACCCCGGTGCTCATCAACTCCAGCAACCCCTCTGTGTTCACCCAGCCACTGGAAAAGGCAGACTTCCCTCTGAGCCCTGCTGGACAGGTAGGGATCCCTGGGGCATGGGGCCCTGCAAGGTAAGCAGGGCATTCACACCACGTCACAAATGATTTGTTATTTAGTACTGACTAAGCTCTTATGATGCGTGAATATTAACTAATGGTGTACGTAATGCCTATTAGAACTGTGCAGGCATGATCTCATTGAGGTAGGTATTATTTTCCTCATTTTTCCTCAGATAAAGAAACTGAGTCCTAGAGGAGTTAGATAACTTGCCTAAATTCTGATACTTACGTTTCTCTTTTTCCCATGTATTTTTATTACTGCATATTAATTTTTTCTAAATATTAGGTTTTGTTGTGGCATTTGCATACATGAAATAACATATTGTGATCATATACATCCTTCCGACTGCCCTCTCTTACTCCCATCCTCTTGGCTAATGATAGCCTGCCTTCACAGACACCTTTCTACCCTCTGCTAAATGCCATGACCCGACTGCTGCCCCTTGAAGAACTTCCAGGAGATGGTAACTCACTTCACATCATGATATGAAACTCACTGTCCCATCCTCTGGAAATATATATTAGGCACCAAAAAGAAAGCAAAAGAAACCTTGGGGTCATTGAGTGTTCTCAGGACAGACTATGTATTAACTACATAATTTGGGGACCCAATGTCAAATGAAATTGCAAGTTCCTTGCTCAAAAATGATTAACCATTTCGAGATGATACCAGCAGAGCATTAAACCAAGTGATGGCCCTGGGTGACCAATAGTCACACACTCAGAAAGTCACCCCTGGGAGTCTCCATACGAAATACCTAATGAGATAATGTATGGAAAGTGTTTAATGCAATGATGCCCAATGTATGCTAAGCTCCCAGTAATCAATAGCCCTTAATACTAGTTTTACTATTAACCCTGGTCACTGAGTTGCACACTGAAGAGAAATACGCCAGGATGCACTGTGGCAGTTCAGAAGCTGAAGTACGTCTGATAGAATGTGGCTATTTAGGTTGAAGGGTACTTTAAGAGATGAAGGAGTAGAAGTATGAGACAAAGTAATTAAGAAGAACTTCATGTTGGGTGTGCTGCTGAAAACCCTCTTTGGAACTGTGCAGGTGGCAACTTGAAAGGACAAACCCCAACTTGCACTGATGTATTTTTTTTTAAGAAGCTGTAAATCTTGTTTTTAAACGTGAATTTCTACTTTGGGATTAAAGAGCTTAATTGGACTCTAATCCCTTTTTAACAAGACAAGACGGAAGGAGAAAGTCAAGGGCTCCTCAAAGACCTGTGTGCTGGTCAGAAAGGAAAACAATCACCTCCTACAGCACTTTATATCTTTTTTCTCTTTTTTGTGTTTGCTGTGCATAATATTTACATTGCTTGTGGGAGTTGGTACATGCACGTAAGACAGCCCAATTCCTTTTTCTTATCCTATCCATCCATCCATCCATGTCTACCCTGCCCTCTATCTCTTGATCTGTTTCTCATGTGAGAAAGATCTAGCTCCCTACCTCCTATTATCTATCTTTTACTTTCCTCTTTATTTATACTTTGAATTTCTCATATAAGAGAACCCATGTGATATTTAAGCTTGTGTGTCTAACTTGTTTCATTTAACATTATGCTCTCACGGTGCGTCCATTTTCTTACAAATGACTCAAGTTCATCTTTCTTTATGGTAAAGTGTACTCCACTGTGTGTATACTCCATTGTGTGTGGATATCCATTCATTTATTAGTGGATATAGGCTGCTTCCAAGACTTAGCTGTTATGACTCGGGCTACTATAAACATGGGTATGCATGTTTCCCCTTCTAGGTAACTTCCCAAAGAGTTAAAGACTTTATATGTGTGAATCACTATGTCTAAATCACTAAGAGGTTGGCTGTCATGTAAGTCTGCCCACCACCTGCACTACACATACACACACACACACACACACACACACAAACTCATATACACTTTCTCAATATACACTCTCTTGCATTAAAAAAAAACTTACACACACACACACACACTTCAAACACATTTTTACAAATACATACATGCTTTCTCCCCCAAAGCTCTTCTTTCAAAGTACACACATGCACACGCTCACACACATGTGCATTCACACTCTAAAACAGGGACCTGATGAGTCACAGTGAAGCCAGAGTGGCAGAGCTTTTTGAAGTCATTCTTTATATGCATACATAGATATATAAAGCACAGCCTACACTCAGTACAAATAAGCAGCCCACTCAGCTGTGAGTTGGCTTCCAAAAAATATAGCCAGTGTTTATCTTCTCTGTGCCTTTCACATTCTTATTCTTGGTCACTTCACTCCCCCACAAAAAGGTTATGGGAAAATAATAGGATTCAAAACAAGTAGTGTTCCTGATCACTTCTCTGCCCTTTGGCTAAGATCAAGTGTAAAACAAGTAGTATTCCTTCCAGTTGTACTGTTTTATTCACTTATATTGCTGCTACATTTACAAAAGTCCTCCTATTTCTGATTTCCGAGGAAAGAGGGAGAGGAAGAGAGAGAGAGAGAGAGAGAGAGAGAGAGAGAATCAGTTCAGTCAGAATAAGGAATACAATTCATACCCCATCCTCTTCCATTCCATGCCAGAACAATAGAGACAAGCCCATGCATCTTCCCTGCGCTCCTTGGAAGATGAACTGTTATGCACTTTGGGGAATTCTGAGGTTGACAAAGCTAACTCTCCTTGTAAGCCCATATTTGGAATATTCTAAATGAAGTAGTTTCTAAAAGCTTGATCTATCATAAGTCCAGACCGTCTCTAGGTATTTTCCTTTGTCCTTATCTTCCATAGGGGTCTCCCAAACCAACTTGATAGTGTTCAGGAATGCCATGACAGATATTTCTTACTTAGTATTGAGATAATTTTCCCCCTTTGGGGATACAGAAGAAGGACCATTTTGTATTTGTATATACAGAATAGTTAGGATAGATGTATGGCTGCTTTCGCTTGGTTCAGTGAGAGGAAGGATTTGTAGTAGTAGTGTTTGGACGGGATGTCCTGGCTACTTCTTGTGCTGTCAATGACCACTGAGAAGATAACAATGTGCAATGTATTAAAAAAATTATTTTAAAAAATTTTCCCCCTGTGGACACCCTCTCAATACAAATCTATGTTTTAGATTCTTCATCAAGTAATATACTGAGGTAAATTAAACCTATGCTTCTATTCTTCTGTCGCTATCTCTCAATATAAATTACTTCCACTTCACTGTTCTTACTTAGCAAATCCGTACTCACAAAGGGTGCTTTCATAGTCTCAAAAGAGATGTGGTAGAGGGTGTCTTAAAGGGGAGAGCCACCATCTAATAAATCCTTCTTTAATCACTCTTTCATGTCTTCACTGTAGGCTCCAAAGTGCCTCATATGGGAGGGAGCTTCATAGCTATTTGAAATATGTCTGTTATATTTTCAAGAATGTATGACCTAGTTGAAAACAGAGTCTTAGTCTTTTCTTTTTTCTTTTTCTTTTTTTGCTGAACTGGCAATTGAACTCAGGTCCTTGCACTTGAACTGGGGGTTGAACTCAGGCCCTTGCACTTGCCAGGCAAGCACTTATTCTACTGAGCCATC
>NDGM011025761.1:0-18824 GCA_002564305.1 Octomys mimax
ACCCTCCAGAAGAGAAGCTTAATGATATTATTACCCTAAAACATAGGCAGTTGAGCTTAACCTTGCTATCTGTGTGAATATCAAACATCTTAGACAGAACATGGAACAGGTATTTTCTCCTCCTTACATTGCAATGCAGATCACTCCAAAGCAGTGGCAGCACTCATACCCATAATCCCCACATTGGATCAAGAATTAATCACAAACTCTTTAAGCCACTCCATGACTGTATGAGGCTTTGGGGGGACAGCTAGGCAAACCATAACAGTGTCATAGTTTGGGGTTTTGCAAGGGAAACAATACAATACAGGACACATATTTTATAAGATTATTGATATTAGTCACCAAAAGCATCATATACAAAGAGTGCAGGAAATCTGTCCACATACTAAAGACTAAGTGTTCCATCTAAAGGCCTGGGTCTCTCAGTAATGTCCTGAATGAATCTAGCTGAAGAGCTAGAGCCCAAAACAATGCCTCCTACAAGTTCAATTGGAGGCCTAGAGCCTAAACAATGTCTCATGAAGGCCTGCTTCATGGATATGTGCTTAAAAGGCCTAAAAGTCAGTAGTGGAAGCTAGAAAGTCTGTGCCAGTGGTGTAAAGGGTCTGTGCTACCAGGCTGAAGGATCTGAACTGGAGCCAGGAAGCAATGATCAAAGTGAGAACCAGAGCTTTCCCAGGAAATACCACAACCATCATCAGCAACAATGAGGTCTTGAACTCCTCCAGTGATGAGGAAAGCTGAGTTCCCGTCAGGAAAACCAAAGAACCAAGCTTCTTCAGGAGACTGAGCAGTGCACCATCTTCCCCTCTGGAGCCAGGAAACATGCTCATAGTGAGAACCAGAGCTCCCCCAGAATGAACTGTAGCCGTTCTCAGTGACAATAAAATCCTGAGCTTCTTTGACAATGAGAGCACCTGAGTTCATCAGGAAAGCCAGCATGACAAGCTCCTCCAAGAGCTTCTAATAGCACGTAATAGCTTTTCTTCTCCAGTTTTGCCTCTTATGGCAATAATCCTCAGGTGGGTCTCCCACACCCATCACCATGCTAGTTCAGTTCAGCTGAGTTATACAAGTTGACTACTAGTTGTCAATCCACTACATAAGGGTTGTCCTCAGAAGGAGCCTTTGGTGCTTTTCTCTACTTTGAATCTGTCCTGTTCTTGATCCAGCTCAGCCCTGCTGGCCTTCTCTGCCAATTCTGCAGGAGTGCAGGGGAATCATTAGTTTTCCGTGGCTCCCTCCTTGAATAAATCTGCACAGGAAGCCCAGTAATCACGAGAGGGCTGTTTTATGTGGATGCCATCAAAGGCAAATAGAAGAAACAATGTTCATGTGCACTGTCCTTCCAAGGTGGAAAGCTGATGTGTGCACAGATGGAAACATTTGTGTTGCCTGGTGAGAAACAGTCCTAGCAACATTCTGAGCTCCACAGGAACAGTTTCTCCCAAGTTAATACAGTATAGTACATTGTTTCTTTCAGAATGAGTGAGACATGAATCCTTGGGCTGTAGTAATATAGTTTTCTGATGTCAGTTTGTTATTCAACTTTGAGTCAGTGTTTATTTAGGTGCATGTTTTGTATGTCCTGGGACCTTTTATTCACCTCTCCATCCTCACGCTGTCTTCTGTCCTCCTTCATTTGGCAATCAAACCAACCAGCTTCAGGGCCTGTCTTCTGTGGAATCTTTCCTTCCTTGGGCCCTGTGTAGCTGGCCATTGGCAATAAATAGTGCTTGTCACATTGTATTGCAATCTTTAGTTCTGTCTTCTCAATAGAATTTGAATTTCTTTAAAGAAAGTTCTATGTCATTGTATTTGCATTCTTACTATCTAAACTTAATAAAAGTTTACTAAATTCAGAAATAATGAGTTAACAAATAAGCAGATGGTTGGTTAACTCTGCCTCAGTAGGGCTCTATTACTATGACCACCATTTGGGTGTTCTCAGCACCCCTGATCTCATGCTAGCAAGTAATGAAAATGTCTCTGCTTGGGCACACTGAATTTACAATCCATAATGGACTCTAAATTGAATTTATAATTGCTTTTATAATGCTGCTGCAGTCACAGTCATTCCTAATGCTGACTTTCCAGATGTGTGTCATAACCTTAATTTTCAATTTCACCCTATTTCTGTTAAGTGACACAAAAGGGAAGGGTAGTGTGAGTCGAAAATTCTGAGCAACAACTTTAATTTGGTATGTAATAGAGCCTGAAAAAAAAAAACAGTTCTAAGTATGATTCAGTCCAAGACCACAATTAGTTACTAATTAAGTTCAGTAGCTCAATACCAAAACAAATGAGGGAGCACAGAATTGCCAGAAAATGGGGAATTTATTTCTTCCCATTGCTTCCAAGCCCTTTGCATTCAGGGCATGTAGACAATCACATACATTGCTGTTATCTGTAGTGCTCTGGTATGGGTGGATGAAGCTACTGGCTACCCAGGCCTGTGGCCCTGGGCTCCAGGCTGCTGTGCTGACTGGGAAGGAGATCAAGGTCTCAGCACAGTCAGAATCTCCTGTTTTGAGACTGCTGCAGAGAGAAGTTTAGCAAGGGGGAGTAGAATGTACCTGCAAGGACTTGTGGTCCTCATCTTCAGCCAATGCTAACACACAGGGAAGGGTTCACAGTAAGCAAGGAACATGTGCTATCTAAATTTTAGATCTAGGATTTCAACTATCGATGCAAAGTGAAGTTATCTGGAAGCTCTTGAAACATAAGAACATGGCAATACCCAGACTCCACACTTGCACATTAAATAAGAGTTGCTCGTCAGAGGGATGTGGAATGGTTCCAGTTTTAAAAATCTCCCCACAGAGGATTTGGAAGTGTCTGAGTTGAGAACACTGATATAAGCAGGGATGACAGTAAAGGGCTAATAAGGGATATAATTCTAATCACGTGTCTTTTAGAAAAATATCTTAATTTAGTAGTCATGTTTGGTGGTTTTTACATAGAATTTTCTGTTTCTGTTGGTATAGAAACATTTAAGCCAGTCACTAGTTTGGGTTTATTTCAAAGTGTGGCCATATTTCTAGGATGAAATAGTCCTTGGAGTTTTTAATCTCCATTTTAATGTTTATGCAGTACTAGCAAACATGTCTACCTCATTGGTTAAGAATGGTAACGGTAGACATTCTAAAATAAAACCTTGAAGGGTAGAGGTAGAGGATAAGTATTCTAAATGCTAAATGAAGAAACAGAAAAATTACACATGAACAAGAGGGAAAGGAAATTCCAGATGAAGAAAGTGATGCAGATCAACAGGAGACAGACAGGCCCCTAATGGTAGCTGAAGGGGCAGCCACAGCCCACTGCTCCACAGGGACAGAAGAGCTGTCCAGGGTGGTGCCTCTCCAGAGAGGTCACTTTGCTGTCTGGGGCAGGAACTGCATGGGGAGCTGAGTACAAATAGTGCTTATTGAGCACTAGCTACCTGTCTAAAAGTTTCAGTTAGCACTTCATGTTTCACAGCAATCACACAAGGTAGATTCTATTATTTCCCCTGTTCTGCAGGTGGGGAAAGTTAAATACAGTAGGATGCATCTTTTGTTGTTGGTGTTGTTAGCTCTCATTTATTCAGTGACCAGTTTTTATTTAACCTCACTCAGAGATCTCATGATATAGTTACTGGATAGTGAATTGTCTATGATGGAGTGCCGCTGGATGGTGAGGATACATTCTAAGAACTTAATTGTTTGGCAATTTCATTGTTGTATGAAACTGATAGAATGTATTTCATACAAACCTGTGTAGTAGAGGTCATTCAGTCCACATCACCTGATGTAGTCAAAAGACAGTAAGCATGAGATGCATGAGGCTGCTGCTGGCATCCTTCAACACATGTTTTTACAGTAAATTCTTTTTAAGTAGGAGTATATGCCAAAATAACAACACAAAATACGGTACGGAAGTCAGTACCTTTCCATGCATAACTTAGCATGGAAATAATGTCAGGATCAGAGAGGTAAGGATTTGGAACAATTCTTTTTTTTTTAGATATTAAGATTACTGAGACTTTTGAGCAAGGAGAAGTATGATAAAAATGTTAAGTAATCCTAGTCTGGAAGGATGGGGAGAGGGTAGGGAGAAACAAGCAAATGTGATCCTAACTGAGCAGTTGGAAAACAGTCTAGGAGTGGTGTGGTGAAAAGATGGTAGGTAGGCACAGGTGACAGAGGGCACAGGTACAGGAGATGAAGGACTGTGACCCCAAGTGAGGGTCACCTAAATCAGGTCATCCTGGTTAGGAGCCGCATGGAGCCTCAGCTTTGTTTCTGAGTTTGAGGGACGGTAAGTCATTCTGGCCTTGAGTTGTTACTTTACTTGGCATTCTGAGTTTAATATTTTAACTTTATTTTCAATTTTTTATTATCTAAAAGAATATAAGTAGTAAAAAAAGCCCCTTATAATGTTCTAATAGAACATTAGAAACAATACTGAAATTCACCATTAACTTTATTTTATACACATCTCTATTTTTAGCATAGTTGGCAACATTGATCTCTCTGTTTAAATTTCCCATTAATCTTATGTTTGCTATAATGTATTTACTTGTTATAATAATTAAATGAATATTATATTATAATATAAACTTATGGATAATATTTTATATTATAGGCTATCAGACCAGGATGAAGAGGGCAAGACCATGCAGGAGTGCATCATGTCTAACCCCACGTTTTCCATGGTGGCAGTTCAACGGGAAGACAGTGGAATAACCTGGGAGACCAGTTCAAGTAGATCTTCTACTCCATGGGTCTCAGAAGAGAGCCAGACTTCTGGAATGTGTAGTTTGGAAGGATCAACTGTGAGTTCTCCTCCAGGAAGTGTTTCCTTTACCGTGGATGAAGTTAAAAAGGTTAGGAAAAGAACTCGTAAATCGAAGCATGGCTCACCACCATTGCATCAGAAAGGCAGCAAAAAAAGAAATTCTTTTGAACACCAAGATGTTTCATCAAACAAAAAAGACAATCCTTTAAGTTCAGAAAGCCAGGCAGGAAACATGGAGAAAGAGAAGTCAACTCTTGGCCTTTATGATAAAACAAGAAAAAAGAAGACCACCTCAAATGTTCCCCCTATTACTGGAGCAATATACAAAGAACACAAACCATTGGTGTTAAGGCCAGTCTACATAGGAACTGTACAATATAAAATTAAGATGTTTAATTCAGTTAAAGAAGAATTAATTCCTCTGCAATTTTATGGAACGTTGCCTAAGGGTTATGTCATTAAAGAAATACATTACAGGAAAGGGAAAGATGCATCCATTAGTCTAGAACCAGATTTGGACAATCGTGGTTCTAACATAGTTTCCAAAACAAGTAAATTGGTCACCCAAAGCACAGAAGATGATAAAATGGGAGAGCATGGTCCCCCTTGGAGAGATGCGCTTTTCAAAGGATCAAAGTCTCTGAGCTCATTATTTGGTCATGAAGATAGAAAAAAAATTGATGTTGAGTCCTCCCTAAAAGCCACATCTGCAGCTGGGCACACAGCCTCCCATTACTCAAGTAATGATGTGGCAGAACAAGCAGTGCTGCTCAGACCCCCACAGGCAATGCCACAACAGTTAGGTGATGAGGCAAAAGCCCATGAAATGGAGCCTTTCTATCTCCCTCCTGAGGTATCAGCAACTGGGTTCCCTGAGACAGCAAAGGCAGAATCTGAGGCTGAGGCAGAGGCAGCTGTCAGTTCAGAGATGGACTCTTCAGTCTCCTCAGCCTTGGTTGGTGAAGTTATGCAGGAAGTCATGGGTTCTCCTGACCATGTCATGTCACTAGAAACAGAGAAGAATTCACTAGGGACAGGCTCACTGGCTCTGTCACCATCTACACAGGAAGGCCTTGAGACAGGCAAGGGAGAACTAGAGCTGACTTCTTTAGAAAGGATGGAGCCAGCTTCTGGACACGTGGCCCCCATTCATCCTGGTGTCCAAGGAGAGAAAGAGGAATCCGGGCTTGAGCCACCCATTTCTCTTCTTGAGTCACTCACGTTCCAAGAACCAGAACAAGATGAACTGGAAACTTCCCCACTAACAGCTGCTTCGCTTGAACCTGAAGGTTCTGATTTGGAAGAAGAGATCATAGAACTTGATTATCCAGAAAGCCCATTAGTTTCTAAGCAGCCTTCCCCATCACGGTTGTCCCCTGAGGTGCTGCTTAAAGAGGAGCCCATCCCTGCATTACTGACAATGACACCTGATCATCTCACTGTAACTGAGAATAAGATGGAGGAAACTGAATCTGCTCCTCCTGACTCTGCTTTTGTGTCAGAGTATTTGGTCCCTCAGGATTTGAATGGTGAACTAAAGAAGCAAGAATTTGAGCCAGTTTCTCCATCTAACACAAAAGCCATATCTGAATGTGCAGTTTTATCTGAGGGAGAGAATGAGGAGTTTGAGCCTTGCTCCCTGGCTGTGGCCTCAGCATCCGAGAGTTCTCTCTCACCACCCACATCTGAGAAGCCTTCTGGAGGCATGTCACTGCTGTCTTCTGCTATGCCTCCAGAGCACATGGTCTTTTCAGGAAGTGAAGCCTCAGAAAGTGGATGTCATACACCAGATTCCATATCTGTTTCAGAATATTCAGTTTCCTTGCATGAAGCACAAGAGCCACTGAAGAAAACAATTGACCACAAGTCCCCATTAAAATCAGAAGGAGTTTCTGAGAACGTGATTTTGTCAGAAGAGAAGAAAGACACTGGGTCACAGTATCCAGCTGTGGCCTCCAAGTCTGAGTGCTCTCTCTCACCATCACTGATGGAGCAGACTTCTGAGTGCCAGAGCCCCCTCCCTCCTGCTGCTACCCCACAACATGTCCTCTCAGAAAAAGAGAGCCTTCCAAGTAAACCTCTCACAGCAGATTCAAAATTGACTTCCAAATCTGCAGTTCCCATAAATGCAACGCAGAAACCCAAGAAGATAATTAATGAGATGCCCCAATTCAAATTAAAAGACAGTTTTGAGCACATGATTCTGTCAGAAACAGAGAAGGAAAATGATGTCTCATGTTCCCCAGAAGTGTCTCTGGTACCTGAATGCTCTCTCCTACCCCCCACACCTGAAATGACTGCTGAATACCAGGCCCCACCATCTCCAGGCACCCTCTCTGAACATGTGGTCCTATCAGAAGGAGAAACCACAGAAATGGAGCAGTATTCACCCTCTTCCACATCTGCCTCTGAGTTTTCCGTACCACCATATGCAACACCAGAGTCCCAGGAAGAAGAAATTGTCCAAAGATCCCCTTTACATCTCAAGGGCACCTCATCACCCATGAATTTGTCAGAACAAGAAGACACTGGACCCTTTTCTCCAGATTCTGCATTTGTGTCAGAATTTTCATTTTCTCCTGACCCAACTCAGGAAACAGAAAAAAGAGAATTTGAGTGTGTTTCCCCAGTGTGCTTAACATCACCATCTGGACACACTGTTTTGTCAGAGGAAGACACTGAAGATGTTGCACTTTTCTTCTCAGACTCAGTATCACAAGTTTCAGTCCCACCATACAGAATTCCAGAAACAGAAATGAATGAAAGTGAGCCAGATTCTCTCTTAACAGCAAGGTCTGCTTCAGGATTTTCTTACTTTTCAGAAGCAGATGAGGAAGAAATTCGATCAACAGCTGCTACCCCCATCCCTGAGTATTTTAATTCATCAGAAAAGCAAAAAGATGAGCCTTGTCCTGTCATGTCTACACTTGAAGACCTGAGCCTTCCATCCTCAGAGGACAAAGCAGACAGTGCAGCAACTAGGCCAAATGTTCAAACATTCTCAACGTCTGTATCAGAATATCTCATTTTGGCACAACAGCAGAAAACTCAAGCACCTCCAAAGCCTGAGTCTGGAGATTTGGTTCCACCATATTTAACTAATGGATCAGAACAGGAAGAAATGAAAGCTAATTCATCAGCAGCTACATCTCATGCTGCTTCAAACATACAACCATCCATGGCAAAGGAAGAACCCAAACCTGTTTTGCCTATGTCTCAGTATTCAGTTTCACTTGATTCAGTCTGTGCAACTAAAAAAGAACAGGAACCCAAGGCATCACTCACTGTGAAAGCTACAGATGAACAGATGGCTTTGTCAAAAGTCAGAAAAGAAGAAATTGTGCTTGATTCTCAAGAAGCTGTAACACATGTGTCACAGGATCAAAAACTGGATCCTCAGCCTCCAAATGTTCCAGGGTCTGAGATAAAATATTCAGTTTTGCCTGAGTTGGTAGATGAGCCAAAGAAGGATATCAAGCTCAATTTAGCTCCAACTGTGCCTTCTGAACTAGAACAGAGCATGTTGTCAAAGAATGAGCCTGAAGTAGTCAGAGCATACTCACCTCCAAAGAAAAGCTCTATATCTGGACCTGAGATTTTATCTGGAGTGAAAACGGAAGTGACATATGATTCCAAAATACCAAGAGAGCTTCATTCAACCTCATCCAGAGAAGAAAAGGAAGTTGAACACGGTCCATGTGAGCCAACATTCCCAGCTTTGTCAGAAGGAATAAAGAAAGAAATGGAGCTCAGCCCCTTGACAACCACATCTGTAACTAAGTGTGATTCAAATTTGACCACATTAGTAAAAGACATCTTGACAAATTCATCTCCTGCCACCCCTGTAGAAAAACATCCAGTCTCAACAAAAGTAGGGAAGGGGGAGCTAGGAAGTGGTTTGCCCGTACTCTGCAAAGATATAGATGAGCATTCCATTCTTAAAGAACAGGAAATGGTAGCAATTACAAATTCTTCTTCTCGAATTGAAACTTTTGCATCCAAAGGTTTGGTTCCATCACAAGAGGAGGAGGAAATCGAAACAAATTCACCTCCAACTATGTGCTCTATCTCAGAGCACTCTATTTTGTCAAAGGTAGACACTGGAGAAGTGGAACCTAGCTTGCCAGTAACCAAAATGTCATTTCCTCAGCATTCAGCTGTGTCTGAGGGAGCAAAGGAAGAAGATAAACAAGGTGCTTCATTGTCTGTGACCCTTGACTCCACACATTTGGTTTCATCACAAGAAAATAATTCAGTTTTTGCCTCAGAAGTACCAAGGCCTGAACTTGTCCTTTCACTCAGGCTGGGGAGTGGGATTGAGAAAGAAGAAACTAGAGGTCTTTCATCACACACTGTGTCACCAGCACCTGAAAACATAGTTGCAGGAGGCAAAAATGAAGTAATTACAAGTTCTCCCAAGTTTGAAAACTTAGTGTCAGAAGACTTAGTTCCACCACTACCTACCCTTGAGGATGATAGCAACAAACAAGTTTGGAATACAACTTCTGCAGCTCATGAGGCTTTTCTGTTGGGAATACAAGATCTTGCTCCAGGAGAACTCCGTTTGGAGTCAGAGAACAAAGATAAGCCACATCAACTATTTGAATCACCAAAGGCTGGGCCAGAACTTACTGGTGGTTTGGGCAGACAGACTAGATCTGTGGACACAGAGCCAGTAGCATCTCTTACAACTGATACTGAGGGTTCTGTTTTTGAGAGGGGCCCAACTGAAATTTGGAGTAGAGGAGAAGAAAATAAAGAAAATAGGGAACTTTTTGTGTCTGCTATGGAACCATCAAAGATTGCTTCTTCTGACTTTCATGTAGAACAAAAGAAACCTGAAAAAGTACTTTATTCAGATGAAGCTGTTGATTCGTCTGATAAGGGCAGCTCTTTGGAAGATAAGCAAGATCTAAATATTAAGCAATTGCCATTCATGAAAGACAACTTGCCTTGGGAGCAGTCACAATCATTTGTTACAACTGAGCCTGCACAGCTAGAATTCTCAAGTCCCAGTGATCTGCTGATGCGACAGCTTGAGGCTGTGCCATCAGATGAGGATCACACTTATGGAATTGGGAAACACAGTCTGCCCCAGGCTGTGGAAGAATCTCATTCCCCATTAGAAGAACCATCATCCATTCCTGGCATGTCTGGGGGTAATATAGAAAATTTATCAACTGAAACTTACTCTTTTGAAGAAATAAAGGGGGTCCAAGAACCAAAACCTCTAAGTCCAGCTGGAAATTTGGAAAGAAACACACAGAAGGGGCATATCCATCCTTCTATGGAGAGTGAAAGTTTTATATTGGAGAGAGCAAACAGAGACTTTTCCAGGACTTCCAAAGAAAGCCTCCAGAAAGAAGCCAAACTACCTCCTGAAATGTCCACCCAGAAGCCAGTGTCTGGCCCATCAGCAGAACCAAGGAATTTGGAAACTATTCTTTCTCCTGCCAAAGCACTGGTGGAAGCTGTGGAACCAACTCTTTGCAATGAGAAAGAAGCACAGAAGAGCACCCCTTCATTACTTAGAGAGAAGCCACAAGAAGAATCAAAAATGGTTCCATCAAAGATTATAAATGAGGCTGCCAAGGGAAGGAAATCAGCATCTGAAGTTAAAATAAACACTCAAACAACCCAAACAAAACCCATCCCTTCAATCCAGGCCAGAGAAGAACCTCCACCCTCAGAGGCACCTGAATTCAAACAGCAACTGCATGAGAAGCCAAAAGTGGCCGAACAAAGGCTTCCTGAGGAAAAGGGGAAGAAAGGACTTTCCTCTTTCAAATCATGGATGTCCAGTTTATTTTTTGGATCAAGCACCTCAGATGATAAAGTTGCTGAAAATGAACATTTAGATATTCAACAAAGTCTCTCTGCAGAAAAAGCAGTGACTGTGATAGAGCCTAAAACTCCTACTGATTTTAATTCAACGAAGAAACCAGCTAATCATTCATTACCAGAGGTGTCTAGTGAAGATTATAGGAAGAACAAAATCCCAGACTCTTCAGAGGAAATGAGCATAAACTTAGTTACTTCTGCTGATAGTGAGGAACATCTCAGAATTCAACCGGATAAGAAATTGGTTATGGAGAAAACCAAAGATGTTCTTTCTGATGTTACTGACAGTAAGAGATACCAGAAGCCTGCAATAGCTGCTCCATCTAACTGGAATATTTCTATCCTTAAAGAAGAACCAAGTGGTGATCAAAAAGAAAAATCATGTTCATTTGACATTGTAAATAAGACGTCACAACAGCTAAAGTCAGATTCATTCAACGTCACAGGTAAAAGTGTCACAAACGAATCAGAGAAGCCAGAGCCAATACTTTTACCAGTAGCAGACTCAAAAGGTAGTTTAATTGATCTTGGTGAGGACAGATTAAAGAAAGAAATTCCCCAACCTACTTCCTTGAAACTTTCTGAAGAGGAAGTAAAACTCAGGCTCGTCAGCTCAGTGGAGCAGAAAAATAACTTGGAAACTGGATCATATACCTTAACAGGAAAAAATGGCTTGGCAGACAAACAAGAAGTGGTATCACCCTTAGAGCTTACCAAAAGTAAAGAACCAGTGAAAGCACAAATGACACAAGAATATAGACCTATTAAATTAGAAGAATCAGAGGTTGCTGCTAGGCTAGAGCACATGTATCCAAATGAAGACTATAGGGAAAGAGCCAAAATTAATGTTTGTTCTGAGGAGAAGAAAGAAGAAGAAAAGCAGGCAGAGGTATTTTTGGAAGGAAAGAAGGAGCAGGAAAATCAGCCTTGTTCTCTGAATGTGGCCAGGTCTATGCCTAAGGAGCCAGCCATCTCTTCTCTTCATTCTTCAAGTGAAGCACAATCATTTCCATTAATTAAAACAACATCAATTACTGAAAAACCAGGAAGTGTGCTTTCAGAGGCTCACTCAGAAATCAAAGAAAGAAAAGTGGTAGAAAGCCAACCATACCTGGTAGAAGAAAATGAAAGTTTTGTGCAGAAAACCAAGATTTTGAGATCAGTGAATCTTCCTTATCATGATGAAATTAATAAGCATCCTTTACCTCTGGAAGAAAATCTGATATTAGAAAAGCCAAGCAGAGATACACCAGATCACAGAGGGGAAAGGGGGCAGTTCACAGTGTCACAGCTGTCCACAGGTGGTTTAGTAGACACCACAAAAGAAAGTGTGAGGCAATCATCTTTACATGGAGACCCTGAAAGAACTGTAGGTCATCATTCTCATGATATAAAGAGCCTAGAAGCGACACCATATTTGTTATCATCTATAAGATCACAAAGCCATATTCCAGGAGTTTGTCCAGAAGTTAACACAGAGAAGAAACAAGATATGCCATCATCAGTACTGACTCCAGATCATCCTATAGGCCACACCATTCAGACATCTGAAGATCACCCATCTGAGATACTGGAGCAATCTGTTCTGCTTTCAAAGCACCAGCTGGAGACTATGGAAGATGCTCACATATATGAACCAGTCTCTTTAGCAGTGAGCAACTATGCCCAATTTATAATTAGTGCATCAAGAAGCACAGCTGATGAGATGGCTTCTACCACAGAAATGTCCAAGGAATCTGAAGATACATATGCAAGAGATGTGGAATCCACAGTGACTAGTAAACCAGCTGGCCTTTCACAAGATCAGAAGAGTGCCTTCAGTATCATTTCTGAAGGGTGTGAGATATTGAACATTCATGCACCTGCCTTTATTCCTTCAGTGGATGAGGAAGAAAGTGAACAAATGCAAGACAAGTTAGAGTATTTAGAAAACAAAGCTTCACTTAAGACTATAGCCCTTTCTGATGATAGCAAGGCAATTGTTTGCCATAAAATGTTACAGGGTAAGATGGAAGATTCTGATGGAAAAGTTACACCATTGAAGGAGAATGAAGGAAAGGGAGCTCATGTTGCAAAAGAGAAGCTATCGTTGGACTCAGACACTGGTGATTTAGCTTTCAGTCAGCCCACAATTCCTAGTGAAGAGGATTACTTTGAAAAATATACTTTGATTGATTATAACATCTCCCCAGGTCCAGAAAAACAGGAAGCTCCATGGAAATTAACTATGAAAGAAGTGCTCTCAAAAGGAGCTACAGAAGAAACACTCACTTTTCCAGAAAGTTCACAGGAAGGTGCTCTAGAACATGCATATGACCTGGTGAAATTAGACGAAAGTTTTTATGGCCCAGAAAAGGACCACAGCAAGTTATCTCAGCCAGAGATACAAAAGTCTTTGGTTACCCAAAAATCAGGTGACAGAAATGCTTCAAAGAGCATAACTAGAGATGTGGACTCTAGGTTGCCTGGGATGCCTTTATTTGGTTCTGAGGAAGAGGTTTTATCCAGAACCCAGATATTTCCAACCACCGTCAAAGCTGTTAATCCTGAACTCCTGCAGGAGCCACCTGCACTTGCGTTTTTATATAAGGATCTGTATGAAGAGGTAGCTGGGGAGAAAAAGAAAGAAGAGGAGATAGCTTCTGAAGGTGACAGTGTGAATTCTGAGGCATCATTTCCAAGCAGAAATTCTGACACTGATGATGGAACAGGAATATATTTTGAGAAGTATATACTCAGAGATGACATTCTCCATGACACATCTGTAACGCAGAAGGACCAAGGCCAAGGTCTAGAAGAAAAACCAGTTGGTAGGAATGATTCATATCAAATGATAGATTCAGAGGGGGAAATTTGGAGGAAATCTGGAGCTACTCTTTGGGAAAAGAGTCTGAAAGAACAGAAGGCTGTTTACAGAGAAAGATCTGTAGGCCATGTGGAGACCTCTGATGAAACAGCAGTGCAGAGGATGGTTCCCATTGTCGAGGAGATCAGTGCAGTTGACCAGAAGTTAAGCTATGCAGTTCCATTTCAAGACAGCGGCAATGTTTTGGAGAGTATTGCTGAAGTGAGCAGTCAAGGTCATGAGGCAGGAAACACAAGCCCAGAGGTCAGTCAGAATGTCCCAACACAAGTGTCCTTCACAGAAGAAGGGTTTGCATCAGGTGCAGCTTGTATTCCAGAGATACCACAAGAAGAACCTAAAATGCTGGTTCCACCCACGCCAAGTGAAGAGTGGCTCCAAAACAGCCCTGTGCAGGATGAGTATGAGTTTGCTGAATCCCTGAATTATGAAGTGGTTAGTCAGGGCACTCTATCAGATGAGCTGTGCTCTGAATCTGCACAGGAAGGTGTGTTGCCTCGGGGGAAGGAGTCCTTTGAACACCTCAGGAAATGTGAATTTCTCACTGAGGCAGAACAGACTATGTCTGCTGACCAGAATGAGTTGGGTAGAAAGAGGACAGCACACGACCAATTGTCATCAGAGTTAGTGAGCGAGAAGGCACAAAAGGAACCAAGAAAGTCCCAGATTGACACATACTGCTACACCTGCAAAAGCCTAATTTCTACAATGGACAAGGTGTTTGGCACCCACAAAGATCACGAGGTTTCAACGCTTGACACAGCTATCAGTGCTGTTAAGGCAAGTTAACTCTGAATCATAATATATAAATAGATTTATATTTTTAAAAGAAAACTATATTTACTTTCAGTTTTCCGATTAAAAAAATGACCAATATTTGATACATTCATCTTAATGGAGAATAGCCTGAAAGCAAACTGAGAATATTTCCTGAAGAATTTAGTTGAGATTGACCTGACAAGTATTTATTGAGTATGTACTCTGTGTTGGGCATTTTTCTAGGTCCTGGGGGATACCAAGAAATAACATAAGGTCACTGACTTTGGGGGGCTTGTCATCTTATAGCAGGGGACTCAACATTATAAAAATAGCACACAATTTTAGATTTAATAATACACATTTAAATATAAAATGCAACTTATTTTCTGCCATCTGTAGTGTTGTTCTTTAAAATAATCACATATATCACATAGAAAAATTTTATGATATGACATAAAATACTCAAGATTTTAATTCTGATTTTTTCCACATTTCCTTTCTTGCTTATAAAATTTATGATATAAACAGAAACTGCATTGTCTCTGGCAGCGTCAATAGGATCCTAACCTCTATATACAGTTAGTCACTGAGCATATCCTTATGTGTGTGGATATAAATTGTCTGTCTTCCTAGGGATGCTGTTGGAAGCAACATTTAGGTTCCCGTGTACCCTTTTAGTCACCTTCTGACTGGTCTCCCTGATCCTGTATCGTTAATCCCTTTTCCCACTGGCACTCAGGATATCCTTGAAAATTAGCAAGCAACCGGAAGAGTTGAGCATTTATGGTATGCCAGTATGTTAAGTTCTTTCTACACAGGGTGCCTTTTAATTCTCAAACAACCCTGTCAAGTCAGTGCCATCAATTTGCAGATAATGAAATGATCTCAGAGAGTAAGTGATTTGCTACAGTTATGGAGGCCAGACTGGGATTGGCTCTCAGGTCTGTCAATGCCAGAGCTAGTGTTTTTGACCATGTGTTTAGATTGTGTGGCTCAGTGTCTTGCTATTGGTAGTGATTTCTATTTATCATTCAATTCAGTCGCTATTAAATAAGTGTCAGACTATTTTGATTAAATAACAAAACAAATTAGTCTTGGCATTTTTTCCCTACTAAATTAATCCTTCTCAATTTGTCTGATACTGATTCCATTCTTCCTGGTGAAATTTTTTTGGAAGTTTTTTCCTGGTAACATTTGGAAGCACTGGGCATGATGGCACATACCTATAATCCCAGCACTTGGTAGGCTGAGTCTTAGAAGAATGACCATGAATTCAAGGCCAGTGTGGGCTATATAAGTGAGTTTTAGGCCAACCTGAACTGTGTAGTGAGATTGTTTCTAAAAAACAAACAAACAAAAAAACAAGGCATAGGCAAAATTTTTAAAACTTTCTTTTCTTTTAAAATCTTTTGTTTATTTGGTACAAGGTCTCACTATACAGCACAGACTAATAGTGATCCTCCTGTCTCAGCCTCCCCAGTACTGGGATTACAGGAGTGTACCACCACTAATAGTGGGCTCCAGGGCTAGCACAGCATGTAGTACTGGGGATTGAACCCGGGTCCTTGCACTTGCCAAACAGATGCTTAGGCTGCCAAGCCATCTCTCCAACCCCCAATAGGCAAACTTTTGTGAAAGCACAAATATCAGTTGCATGAGCTCCAGTGAGAGGACCCATTCTGTGGGGTCTCTGATCATTACTGCATTACTAGCTGAAAGAAGACTGGATTTTCCAACTTTCTTTATGTTTTACATATGAGTTCTAGAAATTAAAAAATAACTGTCTCACACTGTCCATTAACATTTTTGAGGCATAAAAAGAAGTATCTCTTGCCCTAAAAACATTATTTTTGTTTTTTTTAGCTTTTCTAAATGGTGTGAGCAGAAAGTGGAAACCAACTGAATCCAGGGGCATGTGCTTGCACTTCATTAAGATAACTATGAGGGTGCTGAGGAGATGGCTCAGTAGAATAAGTGCTTCCCTGACAAGTACAAAGGCCTGAGTTCAATCCCCGGTTCTGCCAAAAAAAAACCCAAAAAACAAAAACCAAGAAAAACCTAATAAATAAATAGAAGATAACTATGAAGACTAAAAATTGATCAGCAACTTTAAAAAATATCAGTTGAAAAAGGCTGTGCCTTGAGAGTTCTCAAGCCTCTTGCGGAGGGTGTCTTGAGCCTCTTCAGGAGCTGATGCTGCATTTATGATAAACTCAGTCCTCGTTTCTCCACCAGGCTTGTCACCCTGTTGGCTCATCTTCCCTTCCTTGATTCATGGCTTTGCTTCCTTCTCAGTGCATACTGACCTCCTGGTGTCTGCCAGGAGTGGAGCTGACAGCAAGAGTAAGAAGCAAGAGGAGGGTGAGGATTTGTAAGGTTCCCCAGATCAAGGCTTAGAGTGAGCTCCTGGCGTGGATGGATGGGGAGGGCTGTGGAAGGTGTTTCTAAGGCTCAATGCTTAGCTCAGTCTTAAAAGAGAGAGCCCTTCTAGCAGTCAAAGGCTGGAGAATATTCCAGAACTAGAGAAGAAACAAGAAAATGTGCACATGTAAGAAGTGTCTGAGGAAAGTGCGCAGCTGCAGCATGGGAGCTGGGGCTGGGAGATTCTAGAGGCAGGGACTGGAGGGACAAGCGGCAGATCCTTAAGGTACTTAGTTGATGCAACATCTTCCTTGTTTGATGGGGGACTGAATCACACAGTGAATTTTTTGTTTTGTTTTGTTTTTTCCTAGCAGGGCACACTATTGCTAGGTTGATAACTCTGGTTAATGTAGGTACCATCCTTTCTCACTGCCCCATTCATTTTCTAGTTGAGTATTTTAACTCATTGAAGGTCTTTAGGATGCTTGTGTCCGTTTAGTAGGCAGTTCCTAACATTTGGTACACGGGATCCCATCACCTCTGCAGAGCCAGGCCTGCCTGTGTGCCTGAGGCCCCAGTTGTGGGCTGTGAGCAGCGCAAAGTAGAACAAGGCTTTACTAAAGAGAGGGCATTCAAATCTGTAGCTCATTTAAATAAGTTTGCTAATTTCCCAAGAAGTCAGTGTTTTTTTTTTTTTTGTTTTGCATGAGAAGATAAACTGTCTTTCCTTTTTCATTGATTTTAACTTTTTTTAGTACATGTTTGCAGTGCGTAACAATTGCATTCCTCATATGGAGTTGGTATGTTTACATAACTCATTTTAATTCAAGTCCCCTTCTGCTCTCCTCCTTCCTTCCCTTTCTTGGTTCATTTCCTGCTTGCTAAAGATCTTTGTTCCTGTTTCCTCTTATCTATCATTTGTTTTGCTCTTTATTTGTATTTTAGGAGTCTCATATATTATGTAACTGTCTTTCTGCAGTTGCTTTGGTGCTGTCACTCACAAACTTCTTGTTTTTCTTACAGAATTATCTATAATCAATGTAGATGAAGCAGCAAAAATAATTCAAACATTTCCTAGTTGAATATGGTACATGTAATTTTCACCAAATATACCAGACTTATAAGGAAGTCGGAATCCACTGCTTGAAGTTCTTTTCCTAGGTGTTATGTATTAAGGATACTATAATTTTTTTCTGCAGGTTCAATTAGCAGGATTTCTTGAAAATTTACAAGAAAAATCCTTGAGGATTGAGGCCTTTGTTAGTGAGATTGAATCTTTTTTTAATACCATTGAGGTAAGTTAACATAATCCCTTTCTCCTTATTTTAAGTAAATGATTCTGAGCTAAAAGGATTTGAATTAGAGAGAGAGAGAGAGAGAGTGTGTGTGTATGTGCACGCATGTGCACATGTGCATGCGCTTGCACTACTCATCATTTCTGGTTTTGTTCCCTTCAGAGTGAGAGTACTTGGTATCTTGCTGGATGCTACTTTATGTCTAAGGATTAAGAGTTTGCCTGGCACAATAGACATTCAGTCGTGGGCACTTGCTCTATTCAGGGTTTTACATATTTACCTAATTTAATCCTCCAACATCCATATGATGTAGGTGTTATTGCTTCAGTTAGTACCTATAAAGTGGAGACTTAGAGTTCAGTACATTGTCCTGCTTTTCTGGCTCTCCTTGCGATAGCCCTGCTGAGATGCTGGGAGGCACTGCCAGGCCTGTGCCCAGGCCAGAGAGCCGCTCCCGGGGCAGCTGTGCTCATGAACTCACCCCTCTTGGCTGCTGCTGAGTACCCCACACAGTGAAGGGAGCAGGTAGTGATGCTCCATGCCTGTGCAGAGAGGGCCCAGCACCTCCCCATCAATCAAGGATGGCAGAGGCCAGAGCCAAAAGATTGCTTTTATTTATTTATAATTAGATTTTGTTAGTACATTTTAGATATATAGAATGATCACATTCATCATAGAGAATTTATACCTGTACATAATAGAACTTGGTTTTTTGCCTCATTACCCTACTGTCTCTTCAACCCCTTCTCTTCTCCATTTAAAAAGTTGTTTTCATGTTTTCCTTTTCTCACTTTTTTACTTTTCCTTTCTTCGTTCCACCTCTTCTTTCCCTTGTTCCAGTCCCCATTTGAACGTTCCCCCCCTTTTTTAAACATTTATTTATTTATTTAGAGGGAGAGAGAGAGAGAGAGAGAGAGAGAGAG
>NDGM011025770.1:0-14659 GCA_002564305.1 Octomys mimax
CTCTCTCTCTCTCGCTCTCTCCCTCTAAATAAATAAATAAATGTTTAAAAAAAAAAAAGTCTAAAGATAGTGTTTGGACACAGAGGGTGACCCACAGCAGAAGGTAACAGTGGAGGGCTCTTGGACTGCATGCAATATTCTAGTTCTTCATCTAAATCCTGGTTATTAGGTCGGCTCAACTTGTTAAAAATGTACCTACATATGCTTATATTGAAACAGTGATAGTCGAAACAAAAGAATAACGGCAGGCATATCCTAACCTTTCCTCTCAACCAAGGAGACAGGCCAACTCTTCCCGCGCAGGCACAAGGAAGTGGAGCCCTCACGGGCTGGGCCGAGCACTTCCGGTAGCGCGGGCCCCGCCCCTTCCGCTTCCGGCCTGCCTTCCCGCCCTCCGGTCGCCGCAGTGCGCAGCCGCGGTCTTGGCCGCCAGGACTCGGTTCCTCAAGACAGACGGTGACCCGCGCTCGGCGCAGTCTCTCCAGCTCGCAGAGGGCAGGGCGGCGCCTTGCGTACCGCCGCCGTTATGAACATCCGCAATGCCCGGCCGGACGACCTGATGAACATGCAGCACTGCAACCTCCTCTGCCTGCCCGAGAACTACCAGATGAAGTACTACTTCTACCACGGCCTGTCCTGGCCGCAGCTCTCCTACATCGCCGAGGACGAGGACGGCAAGGTCGTGGGCTACGTCCTGGCCAAAATGGAGGAGGACCCTGACGACGTCGCCCACGGGCACATCACCTCGCTGGCCGTGAAGCGCTCGCACCGGCGCCTCGGCCTGGCCCGGAAGCTGATGGACCAGGCCTCGCGGGCCATGGTGGAGAACTTCGGGGCCAAGTACGTGTCCCTGCACGTGAGGAAGAGTAACCGGGCGGCCTTGCACCTCTACTCCCACACCCTCAACTTCCAGGTCAATGAGGTGGAGCCCAGGTACTACGCGGACGGGGAGGACGCGTACGCCATGAGGCGCGATCTGTCGCAGATGGCAGGTGAGCCGAGCCGGCAGCTGGAGCCAAAGAAGGGCGGGCACGGGGTGCGGGCTCCTGGGAAAACCGGGCGACGCGGCGGCACACGTCCTAGTTCTGAGGAGCCCTGCCAGCACGGGAGCCCGGCTGCCCAAGCGAGCTCACTCAGGGCACCGATGTCCAGGACAGCTCAGGACTTGGATTCCTTCTGCTGGAGTCTGCTTGAGGTGTTGTCTCTTTCCAGGCCAGAGTGCCTCGCTGTACCAGATCCCTGCACTCAGCTTGGCCTGCCCAGTCCTGTCCTGTCCCATTTGGGTCCTGCAGGGCTTTACAGTGAACCCACTTGGTGAATTATTTGGGAAAAAAGTATAAGGAGTTTGGGTGAGAAGACTGCTGGCTACTAGAAATTCACAGGACACCAACTCATACCAAAAGTAGATTAGAAAAGAAACAAGCATCAATCCTGATAGTTTGCTGTGAGTTGTATTTTAGAGCAGTTGTGTGAAAGAAATTTCTTCTAATTGAGAAATGAGAAAAGATAGAAAGTTATCACCATTTTACAATTCTTGTTGGATTAGTGGTTCTGGCCAGTGATCATTAGTAACAAATACTGTTAGGTGAAAGGTGTAACATTTCATATGAATGGACCAGATAACACTTGAGGTCAGTTGTCAGTATTAACGTTATTAAAAGTAGAAACAAACATGGGCCACTTAATAGGAAGTATATAGTATCACCTATGAAGTATTTTTGCCAAAAGAAAATGATGCATGTGTGAGAGATTTAATCTTTAAAAAAAAAAAGTTAAAACCACCATAATGAAGTCAATCAAATTCAGAATGAGGGAGTTTCTACAGAACAAATGACCTAGTTTCTTTAACAAATAAGTATCGCTCAAAAAGGAGGAATAGAAATTTAAACATAATATCAACCAAATTAAATTATTAAGATTATTGTTTGGACTGTAATTTTTAAAAAATTCTTTTAAATACTTATTTTGAACAGGGTTTCCCTGTGTAGTTCAGACTTGTAGCAATACTCCTGTTTCAGCCTCCCCAGCACTGGGATTACAGGTTTGTAACACCACACCCTGTTTTGGTTACCATGGCATGTGGTCCCAGGAATCAAACTCAGGTCCTTGTGCTTGCCAGGCAGGCACTTAGACTACGGAGCTATCTCTCCAGCCCTGTAATTTTTTTTAAAGTATAGACAATTTAAAGAAAATAGGCCAAATTTGAACATAGATTGTATTGAGGTTTTAATAATTTTGTTTGGTGTGCTACATAATATTTGTATTATGTTACAAAAATATATCCTTTAGAGATACATTCGGAAATAATTATAGTTAAAATAATATATACCTTGAAGTTAAATTGCTCCAGCAAAAGAGAAAATGATTGGAAGAGGGCAAATAAGAATGGCAGTATTTCTTCGTTGAAAGGAAACTAGATACTTAAGGGGTTCCTTCCTTATTGCTATTCTTTTCTCTTTTGAATGTGTGACATTTAAAGTACAAAGTAATTATTGTACCTCCTAAACACATTAATACTAAGAATCCACTGAAAAGTAGCTCATTTATTTTTAATTTTTTGTCTTTTTTTTTTGTCATTTTTGAGACAGGGTTTCACTGTGCAGTTCAGGCTGGCCTTGAATTCACACTGTAGCCCAGGCTGGCCTTGAACTCCCAAGAATCCTCCTGTGTCAGTCACCTGATGAAAAATAGTTTTAAAAGACTACTATCTTAGGAAACAGCTCACCTGTAGTAATATAATAATATTTTTTCCATCAAAGAATTTTATATCATCATAAGAATTTCAAGAGTCAGTGAGCTGTCAGTAATTTAGTCTTTAACTTCTTATTCTAAACAGCTTACCCTCATTAACAAAAGGAAACAACTTTCTCAGGTGAAGCCCAGTGTGAGTAATGTATACTACATATAATTAAAATGAATGCAATTTGATTAATGAACTTATTCATAAAATTCTTGTCAGTCATTTTTACAATGAGTATATAGAGGTAATCAAGATAGACTATTGTTTATATCATAAAATACAAGTATAAATGGATTTCTTTGCATTTTAATATTCAGGCCCTGCCAATACCGAACGCTAACATTTTATTTTCATTCGCTTATAGTTCCATAGATTAATAAAAGTTAGATACATTAAATCCTTAGGGATTGGAAAAAAATCTGTCTTCAAAGAAATTTTTATCTCTGACTTTTAACCTAAAGATTTCACAATGACTGATTTATCTGATTCAAGGTTAAAGTAAGGGCAACAAAATTATGTACAGAGGAAGATAAAACTTAATACCTTGAGATGTTGTTAAATTGTTTTAATCTGTTTTATTTTTATGTTTTTGTGGTGTCAGGGATTTAAACCCAGGACCTCATGGATACAAGGGCAAGTGCTATACCACAAGGCTAGGCTTGTACTTGTGTTTCTCCTGTCTCAGCCTCCCAAGCAGTTGGAACTGCAGATGTGTAATGTCATGCCTGCCAAATTTATACATATTTTGAAAACCCCAGAGGGCTATATCAGTACAATTTTATTTAAATTAACAGACCATTGGAAAAAACCTACTAACTTTCCAACTTTACTATAGGACTTACACAGTATATATAGTATTGATCTCATTTTTGAGTTTTTTAGCGAAGAACATTGTAGAGATTGTGTTAAAGCCATGTATATGTATATGAAATTTTATAAATCCAGAAGCACTTAGCATCTGCTGTGAGAAACAAAAATAACTGCCATCCTGGTAGGAGAGCAATAATCAGTAAGAAAAATAAATGTGTAGCAATTATAACTCTCTAGAAATTCAAACTTTAAAAATTATGTGTTTTTACTGTACTTGCCTTTCATTGCTAAGTTGAAAATGTTTCCTTGCTTCACCTTCTTCCCAAGTTGATACCTCATGAGACATTTTCCATCCCCCCCCCCCACCTAGTCTTCGGTCTTCGCTCTTCATTTCTGAATCTTTCCAACCAAAGTATTCTTGAGCATTCTCTGCCATATTTGGGCCATTTTGGTAGCAGGGTATGTTAATTTGGATCAGCATTGTTCTGGGGTTGTGGAGCAGAAAGGTTCTCTTGATAAAGCTCTGCAGGACTTCATCTATAACAGGTGTTCATGAAAAACTGTTCTCTAGACCCTTTGGCAATCTGGTGCAGCCTAGGGACATCTCAGAATTTTTTTTCTGAAGATCATATGGTATTATCAATTAAAAGCAATTTTATTAAAATACAGTTATCAAATTTTTAAAAATAGCTTTGTTATAGTAATATATGTGCTTTGTTGGTGTATCAAATTTAAAAATATAGTAGTGGGCCTAATGGTTATAATTATTTTCAAGTAAGAATTAGAATAAATTATATTTAAGATACTCCTATAGTTGTAGTATATGAACATACTGTGATTTTTTTCTAGTAACAAAGTCATAACTATTACTAATACTAGTACACATCAGTACCTACATTCATAATTGAAAGCAGTGTTGAGTTTCAGTTTGTAATTTAGTGACTGCTGTTTTCTAGAATCATGTGTCTCTTACTGTCTCATGTACATTCAGTAGGAGATAAAAGAAGAGAATGCCCATGGAATTTCATGTAGGTTTTAACTCAGGGGGAGCCGGGAAATGTTAAATAGCTTTGTGTCAGGAAGGAAAGGAAGGAGTTCTGGCTGTTGCATAGTATAGTTTTTGCCACAACAGGAAACATCCTAGTGCTGCCCTCACCTGTGGGAAGCACTGAATCCATGTTCAGTGAGGAGCATGGTGTCCTTTTGCTTCCCCTTTAGGACAGTGGTGGCAGACTTAAGGCACACATGCCACAGCAGGCTGTTTGTATCATTGAAGGCTCTGAAAGGTTCACCATCACTCATAGGATATAACACAAGGAACTCTCTGAGGCCATCCACAATTGCAAAAATACATGACATGCATTTCCTCTCATCCTATCTACAAAGAAGTGTAGATAATTAATGGGATTCTGCTATCAGACCTCTCATTAAAGTCTGAAATACACAACCACTCTACTCCAAAATCCCCCAAAGTGAAGCTTCAATTCTGCCCAATTCAAGATGGAGTCCCAGCCCATAGGCTAGCTACCTAAAGGGGAAAAGGCAATAGTAAAGAAAAAAAAAGGAAAAAAGAGATTTATATTACAAAAGTGTTATCCTGCCACAATGGTGGCACTCCCTCCTCTGAAACTAGAGTTCAAATATGTACAGAAAAATATCCTGAAAGGTCGTTTTCATTTTCCCTTATTCCCACTTTTGGGTCTTGGCAACAACAATAGTGAAGGCATGGAAAGGATAGTGAATAGGTCAGTCTAGAAAAACTTGAATATCTGCATCTTAAAATTAGTAATAGAAAGTATTGCTAACATGTAGAACTCACTGTGTGGCAGTTACTGTTGTAAGACTGTGAAGGATGTCCTTTAGTCCTCATGATATCCCTGTGAGGGAGGAACTGTTTGTTACTCCACAACTAATACAATAACTGTGACCTGTAATAGTAAATATTCAGCTTCCTTTCTTTGCAGTAATCAAGAGATGGAATGTGGTGTATGTGCAGCAACAGTTTGCAGTCTTGGAAAGGGGATGCATTTTAAGGATTAAAATAGCTTTCACTGACAAGCTGAATGTCAAAGCATTCAGCTGAATCAACGCTCATCAGTAGCAAAGTTTCTAGGGAGCCATAGCAGTAAAGACAGGTCAGTTCAAAACATGCTAGTCGAGGCAGGAATGCCATCAGATTGCTGCTCATCTCCTGACAAGATATATGTGCATGATTAATAGCAAAAAAGAAAAAGTACAAAATCTTAGCATTTTCCATTGAGCTAGCGATACTGAGCTAAGGTTACATTAGTGACTGTTTCTGGTTTATTCTTTCTGCTGCTGAGCTGTCATTCTAACAAAAAGTTGTTAAATGTTCACATGAGCATTTACTGAAATAGACTGTTCTTAATTTTACCAGACAACTAATTATAACTGGAATGATATAATGAAATATGGAAGAAAGTTTAGAGACTGACAGATCGGGTAAATTCCTAGTATAACCTTACCCCAGATATGCCAGAAACCATAGATTTCAAATTCAGCTGCACTCTATGAAGATAAAGAGGGGGCTGGGAAGAAATAAAATATTGTTTTGATATACTAATCAGAAATCAGATAAATTCCATTTGTCAAATTGTAATATCTAGTAGTGTTACTGTTCAGTGTGTGATGTACATTTAGGATGATTGAAATAGCAACTTTATCAGTGGTAACTAATAAAAGCAGAATTTTTTTCCTAAACATGTCTCTGTACACTTTTCCTGTACTCCGATGTATAAAATCTAATGTATTTCATAGTGAAAGAAGGACCATAAGATGTTAAAAGATTCTGTGAATTGATTGAAAGAGCTATAGTAAAAAGGCTTTTTGAAAATACTCTGCAATGCCATTCAGAATGTTATAATATATTTTTTAAAAAGTAAAACTCTGAAATTCTCTTTTGGCTTATAAGGTCATGTTAACAGTTAATGTATATTCTTCAGGGTTTCATGTCCTACCATTAAGAAAACTAATAATGTAAAACTCTAGGCTAAGAAATTAAGGGCTGTAATACTCATTTTGTAGCGAGTGATATAGATATATATATAGATAGAGAGGTATAGCTATATCTACACACACGCCTTAAACTATCTTAGAGCATTTATTACAATTTTATTTGACTTGTTGGGCCTATTTAATTAAAATTATAAAGCAATATTTACACAGTAGCTGAAATAACCATATGATGTAGTTTTTATATGCAGCAACTTTTGCCTAACTTTTATAAATATAATAAAGATAATGGTAATCTTTCTAATTTACTACTGTATATCTAATTCCTCTTCAACCATAGTGAATATATTTTTAAAATAGGATTTTGCACAATAATTGCCTTCTGAAACTTGATTCATTATTATTTTTCTGGAAATGTTTTCTGTAATGATTTTGTACAAAAATCCCTTTTGACTACACTATACATAGTAGATGAGAAAAGGTAATTCATTTTCACAGTTGTATCCTACTCTTGTTTTGCTTTGTTTACAGTTAAAACAGGCAGTAATATTATACTAGCCCTTCTATAACTTAAATAAACCATTCCTGGATCACATAAACCTTATTGAGGATAGGTTCTGCATCTTATTTATCTTTGTTTTCTTAGTGACTGACACATTAGTCATGATAGGTTCTCAGTGAATAGCCATTAAAGGAATGAATGAACTAGTAGCTGCCCTGTAAGTACCCATATATAATTTTTAAAAGGAAGAGAGGAAATTGTGCATATAAGATACTATGTCCTTATATTACTCAAGAAATTAGGGTATTTTAAATTATGAAAAGGATGCATAGTGAATATTACACATTCTTCAGATCTACAGAAATGTTTTGACTTACAGAAATGGATATGTTGCATTTAATGTATCAAGAAATAAAACCTTTCATTACTTTAGAATTGATGTTTCTTTTGAGTGATACAAGATGGGATGGAATTTAAGATGGTAAATAAAAATATCTCAGTTTCTTTAGATTTAAAGTACTTTCTTTAGAGCAAGTCTCCATCTTTCAGGGTCCCTCTACCATACCCTCTCCCTGCCTTTCTCCTGAAGGCAGAAATGGCTTTTCTGCATTAGGAGATGCTCATGGGTCCTAATGGTAGAGAGAGAAGAGAACCCAAGGTCTGTGTGGATCTTTGTGTTATCATCTCAATTCTTGCCTATTTCCATTGAGATATATCTAGTCCAAATTAGTTACCGGGTGCTTCATAGATGGGTCGAACTATTCTTCTACCATAGCTTCTTCCAGAGCCTGTTTCCCTCCCTTTCTCATTTATTCTCTTTCTACTTCTCACCAGCATTGTAGGTACTTGTATCAGCCACATCTGCTTCCTGATCCTGGCCTGGCCTGGCTGCTCTGCAACATCTGCTCTCCAATCATCTCACAGTGACCCAGGTGGCGTCTCATTTTCAGCTCTCAACAGCTTTCCACATACCCTGGGGGATCGTGAAAAAATGCCTTGACACCAGAGCCTGCTGTGCAAGGGCCAGGAAGGCTGGAGGCCTGCCCAGATCCTTGGTCTGTCCGCCTAGACTGTTTGTACAATCCTACATTAGTTATGGTTTTCCTGCAAGGTTGTCTCCTAGATACTAGACAGGAAGCTAGAAAAAGTCTGGAGGCTCAGAGCTCTCAATTTTTGCCATTAATTCATCTGGTTTTTCATTATTGAGAGAAGATAGTCAGGACCATGAAGTTAGACTTCACAACTCATTCCCCTTCTTTTCTGGTACAAGTATTGCATTCCTCTTCCCGTCTCTGAACTGTCCCTCTTCCTCCTAAGCGCCCCCTTTTTGAAAGAATATTGTCCCCTTCCCTGGGGGATAAGGTGATAAGTAAGGTTTTCTACTTAATAAGCAGAATTTGGAGATTTTATGAAAAAAAGATTATCTGCAATTAGAATGATCTGCCTCTGTTAAATTTTTTTGTTTTGTTTTTTGTTGTAATAATGTAACTTGGGATTGATTGCTATGGTATTTACTAACAAGATATTCAGTCTTATTAGCAACTCTGAGGTAGGCATTTATTCTTTTATAGCTAAAGAAACAAATAAATCTGAAACTAGAATCTGAACCCAAATCTATTTGAGTTAAAAGTCAAAGTTGCTTCTACTCTCCTGTTGCTATTGTTTGTATTTTATTTATAGAAATGTTAAAACTTCAACAGAAAGGGGAATGTACTGTTTAAATATGTAAAATTTTGGCTTAATGTACAACTAATATGTCATTTGTAAATGTATATATATAAAACCTTCAATTACTATTCCCTTTTCAGTATCTTTCTCTAATACAAATAATTAAAAATGAAGTATTTTGATCTTTGAAGTAAAAATAACTTGATACATCCATTATCATCATCACTTCATGTGGTTTTTCTGTTTGCTGCATATAAATTACCAAAGTATATAACATTTTTCACATTTAAATTTTCATGAGAACTGTCCTATATGGATTTAAGTCTAAGCCTTGACATTAACCATCTGATGACAAGAGATAAGTCTGTTCTCCATAATCATAATCAGCCCTGCTAAGTACTTCTTACAGTACCCAATGCACTCTGAGACTGTCTGCTTAATGTTAAATGATTGCCTGAGGCAGATATAAAAGTAGAGTTCTTTTCCTATATAAGAGCCATTTGCCATTTAATGTGCCAATACAAATTTCTCATCTGTCTTCACATGGTTACTTTTTCTTTTTAATTTTCTACCTTACCTGTGAAACTTTTATCCTTTCTACTCAAATGTGTGTTTATGTCTTTGTTTTTAAATATTACAGCTTTCTAACATCTGTCTCTAGGGAAGCATAATCTTACTGATGAAATATTCCATGTTTTCCTTGAGCCCTTGTCAATATGTCTTCATGTTAACAGCTCAGCAGATGGAGAAACAGAAGGAGTAGCCCCGACTTACCTGAGTGATTTCTCTCCAGCACCAGGCACGGTGACTGTCTCTAGTAACTTGATGAGAGGAGTTGGAACAATTGGGAAATAAGATAGAAAATATGACTCCTGCAGTGTTTCCTAAAACTGCTGGCTGTGTTTTCTTTGTTAGTAGGAGAAAACAGAGTATTAGCAACCTATTTGGGTTTTGCCTATTTAGATGAGTAAAATAAACAGTAATAATAATATTTAGGACATACATTAGCATGTTCCCAGGTGGTTTCAGGATAATAACCTGTGTTTCAGCAGCAGCACCAGTGTCTTGTTGTGATACTGAAATTGTGCAACCTCTGGGACTGCTTTTTGTAAGAGCATTGTACTTTTTAATGTAGGACAGTTTTTTGTTTTTTTTCTTTCTGTGAATGGGCTGCTTGTTTTTCCATAACCATAATCCTAGAGAGATGAAACATGTCAGACAGCTTCATGTGCAACTTCACAGGTGGGCTCGAGTCCATCAGCAAATTTTCAGCCAGCGATACACAGTTTTTGTTAGTTAAAAGAGAAACTTGTAAATGAAGCTTATGACCTGCCTACTTAGTCTGTATGGTTTTCCCTTTTGAGGTAAGAATAAGAGACTAGTGGTGATTATTTAAAATAAAAATGACAAAGTGTGTGGATGAGGGAAAAGTGGGGAATAGTAGTGAAAATTAGATGAAAGCTGACAAGCTGTGGAGAGGATCAAGAAATAAAGCAACTTTTCCCAAATGTTTCTGTGCAACTAAGTCGTCTCAGAGCTATATTTAATATACAAGTTTTGTTTCAGTACGTTGGGGGTGAATGAGGCTTGTGCATCTGCATTTGTAATTACACAGTGCTGATATTGCTGGTACGGAAAGTACACTTTAGTAATGTTCCTAAAGTTCACCTCTATTATTGGCTGTGCATGTAAAACACCTGAGACAGGCCTTTATGTTGCTTGACTTAGACCCTAAACAATTCAGAAACCCATTCTTAAATACATAACTGAGGTAAATCCGGTTTGTCACAAATTACAGACATAATGCATACAATAAAATGTTTGTTTATATAGTGTGAAATTTATTGATAATCAACATTACCTCTTATGTCAGTATACATTAAGGTATTAGTTTCTCCTCATTATCACCAATGCTAAAGTTATTTCACTCTAACATTTGACAGGTGATTTTAAAAGAGTTCTTTTTAAGAGTAACAGACCCAGACATGGGTAGAGGAGGTATAGAAAACACTTCAAGAGAGATTTCCCATTCAAGGAGACTAAGTCCAATTCTAGTGTATCTCAGTATAGTTCAATGCCTGCTTCATTAGAGTCAGCCAGGACCTGTGTTAAAAATGTAACTGCTCAACTCAGATTTACAAAATCAGAGTCCTGCATTTTAGCCAGCTCTAGCTAATTGTTTTTCTCAGCATTATCTGAAAACATTGGTTACTACAAGCTACTGATATTATAAAAATAATTTAATGAGAGCTTTTTCCATTGACAGTACTGTCAGGTTTAAAGTAATTCATTTCAAAAATGGGACTCAGGTGGTACTTTTTTAACAAAACAGAAGAGATTGAATTGTATGGGAGCTCTTTCTACAACACAAAACTGCTAAAATTTAAAACAATTTTATGTGTAAACATTTGATACCTATATATGATTACATATATATGTGATTTTTTTTCATGTGTGTCCTTTATTGGGGTGTCAATAATACATCATTAACTTTTCAAGCCAAACTGAAAAGAACCTTGGCTTTGATGGTGCATACAATAAGCCCAAAGCTTGAGAACACTCACATACAAGTCGTACTATGAAATTTTCCTAATTTGTATCCAAAACAAAATGCTCAAATTCTGCAGTGTCCTGGTAGGAAGCAGACACGTGGCAAGTCTGGGACCACATATGTTCCTTGTATGTTGCTAAATTCTTTGTGTCCCATCAGCAGCTGGGAGTTGTGAGTCTTATTAGCACAGTACCTAGGCAGAAGCCAGTGAAACAGACTGATTTAAGAAAGTCCTCTGTATTTTTTCCAAGACATAAACGTTTTGAAATCCTGAAAGATACAGATCATTTCCTTGGAATGCACTTTAAGGGTTATTTACATATCATATTTCCTTATGTGGGCATGGGAATTACATTTTGTCAGGTTCTAAAACATTTATTATAAATCATACATTGTTTTTCTAAGCAAAATAAAGATAGATTTTCCGCTTTTAGACTGGGATCATCACCTCCATTGCATATTATACCAGTTTACCTAGAGAGCACAGCTCTTCCCAAGTTGAGCAGTCTTCAGAAGACAGTTTAATAAAGTGGGAAATAGCAGCTCTCAGAATCCAGTGGCTTAAATTTTAGTCGTAATCTGACTTATTACCACCTGGATATGCTCTGGCACATCAATTTTCTCAGAGAGACAAAAATAACTTCCATGCCATTGAGTTAATGTGTAATGAAGTAGTATAAGAAAACTGCATTGTAATTTGTTAAAAGACATGTACATGTTATTGCTAACATTTTTTTTTTTTTACATTCAGAGGTTGTGTCCGCAAATTTAAACCAGTGCAAAATAACAGTGATCATTTTATTTTTCCTCCTTAGTGAAGTAGGGGGAAGAAATCAGGCATTTACCATCAAAATATATGTTCATGTAAAAACAAAAGGTGGCTTATTAAAAGTTTTTGTCTCTTGCTTTCTGTATCCTAAACACTCATATTAAAGTGACCACTGAGTAACATAAAGAATATCAAAAAATTACATAGGGAGCTTCTAAGAAACAAATATTTTCACTTGTTCCTTTGGCATTTGGGATATTACTCATCCTGGGACACCACCTGGTTGAAATTTCCTGGTGGATGAGAACCCTTTTGTGAAATGGCAGACAGAGGAGTATGAAAGAAGGTGACAACAGCACCATGGACGTCTAGACAGATCATTTCAGGGATATGTACCACAGATGTGAGGCAGAATGTCAGTGCTTTAAAATTATCACCACCTGCAGTCCCAGCACTCTGAATGGCTGAGGCAGGAGGATCAGAAGTTGAAGCCCAGCCTGGTCAAACTGAGACCATTTCAAAAGTAAAGAAGGGCTGACAGTGCAGCTGAATGCAAAGGCCATGGGTTCAAATCCCAGTACTGAAAAAGTAAGAATATCTGTACATATATCCATGCAAAAGCAAGTATCTTTTTTTTTTTTTGGCGGAACCAGGGATTGAACTCAAGCCCTTGAGCTTGCCAGGCAAGCACTTACTCTACTGAGCTATCTCCCTGGGCCCCAAAAGCAAGTATCTATGATATAATTTCCAATACTTTATACAAGTTCTTTAATTTTTTTATCTTCCTTATAATTAAGGTGATAGAGTAGGTTATTTTAATACGCAAAGCATCTAAGGTGTAAGTGCCACAACTTTTGTGTGGATAATTGATTAGTAGTGTCTTTGCCTCAACTGTTTTAAATTAATGGAGCTAATCAATGGTAAGCAGAGTTAAACTTACTCTAGGCCTCATCTAGTTATGTACTGAGGCACCTGCTTTGGGGATATTGGGAATACAGGGTCTCACTACATAGATCGGGCTGATAGTGAACCTCCTGTTTTCAGGCTCCCAAGCACTTGGATTACAGGCACACACCACTTCACCAAGTCTCAGTCACTATCTCAGTGTGCCCCAGGGGCACAGCCAGCACAACACACTGGGGATTGAACCCCTACCACTGTGCTCTGCGTAAGCAGGCACTTTAGTCTGCTGAGCTATCTGGCTGGCCCTTACCCTGCTTGATTTCTGTGACAGTCCTAGCAAAACTATTTGGCAGGCTAAAAAGAACACCAGGAAGTAACTTGAAATGGTCATTTGTTAGTGAAGATAGAAATCTTAATTCAGAGCTACAAAATCAGTTGAAAAGGGAGCATATAATGGAGGAATAGCTGTTAAACAGTTGATGATTGTAAAATCTTCATTGAGTCCTCTTCATTTTCAAAAAAGTACAGATTATTATCACTAGGAATTTTATTTGTACAGTAGAGCCGTATTTCTATATAAATTTTGTTGGAACACATTTGAGTTAGTTTACTAAAGAAGTTCCTGTCTTTAATAAGGAAAAACCATAATAGTGGCTTATCTTAGAGTGTAAAGCTTTTAGAATCACCCTGTAATTCATGGCTTATCCCTGAGAATTCAAAGCCTTATAAATAATAAACCATTTTTCAGGACATAGTACACATTGTCTTATGTCAGATAAGGCTCAACTAAGCCAGGGACATAAATGAGTTCTTGATTCACCCGTGATACCCAGTATTATTCTCTTCTGGCTGAACCTAGAATGCCTTCAAAATAGGGCTTTCATATCACTTTTTGATTCCTGTCTCCTTTGGTTCCTCTTTCTTATAGTTATGCCGATCAATAATATTTGTCTCATAACTGGTAGCAAAAATTTTAAATTCATACTAAATTATTAGTAACTGCTAGACTTGCTCCTATAAACAGTGTTGATGGGGTACATATAAAAATACCCATATTTAACTCAAATGAGTCTGAATCAGTTAAGACACATCTCATCGTCATTCTTAATCCACTTTTTGAAAGATCTAAATTGGGAGTTCATGAGGTGATGTGTCATCTGAGGCCACAGTTTTCAAAAGGAAGGAAGCATTTCCTAACTGAGCAGATGAAGGGATACTATGTGAACAGTGCCGTTTGAAGCCTTACCGCTTTCAACTTCTTTCCTCCAGGCTTTTTTTCTTTGTTCTCCCATATCTTCAGCAATTTAAACTTTCCATTTCCATATCCATAAAATAGGAATAATTGTAAGGCTGCCATAAAGAGTAGGGAATTGTTATGAGGATTTAATAAAATCTGTTAATTAACTAAGCCAATATCTAGAAAATATTAGGTGTATAAAAATAGTAGTCCAGCTACTTCCCTTGTAGTTCTAAGTATACATTTTAATAAGGCTAATCATTCCAGTACAGAATTTTATGATTATCATTTTAGGCAAAAAAGATGTTTAAGCTGTCGTAGACTTCCTCACCACCTACCTCCTCCCTGTCCTCTTTTGGGTCATCTTGGCTCGGGCCCAGGAAATAGCAAGAGCACCAGTGAAAACGTGAAGAAATGAGAAGAAGGCCTCACAGATGAGGACAGCTAGACCAATAAAAACAATCCTAAATTCCACTTTTAGTCAGTAATGGTACAAAAGTTTTTTG
>NDGM011025782.1:0-12713 GCA_002564305.1 Octomys mimax
AACTGGGGATTGAACTCAGACCCTTGAGCTTGCCAGGGAAGCACTTATTCCACTGAGCCATCTTTCCAGCTCTGAAATCCTGACTTTTAATTTCCAGTGAACAAAAATCTAAACTGACAGCCACAAGCACATTTCAAGGTCAGTTTCTCCTAGAAAGCAAATGCACAGATGAATACCCCAACAATGCCAGCTATTAAGCATGCATGCTGTTTGGCTACGTAGTACATGGATCTACAATGACATGTCTTTAGATAAATAAGATTTTTATTCATGGATCCTAGGGTACAATTACCTATTACAGAGCTATTTCTATAAATTGACTCCTGACACTGTGATTTAGAACACACAGAAGATGTGGAACTTTACACTCCTAGGAAGCACATTTCTTTACTTCTTTTTCATGGTAATCTTATCTTGTCTCTGCCTGGTCCCTTCCTGATATTTTGGTGCAGAAGCAGCCACTTTAAAAGTAAACAATTTAGTTCATGGTTGTATCTAAATTAAATATGTGTTAGCTATGCACATGGAAAATTAATATTGTTGAAAGTACATTAGTTATCAAGAGAAGGGAAAAATATGGCAGGAAGAAGAGGTACGAGAGACAAAGTGACTTAATTACTGTACTGTATGTTTACTTAAAATATGAGATATTGGGCTGGGAATGTAGTTCAAGAACACAACACATGCCTAACATATACAGGCTCAGATTTAATTTCCAGTAAGAAACACATACAGATGCACACTTGTACATGTACACACATACGCACACACACACACACAAATATATATATAAAATATATTTATCATACAGCTAGTTTCTCTGTTAGAAAAACCAGATATTACTCTGTTGGAAAACTGAGAGAATTCAGTGCAACAATCAGCTCATAGTTTCATCTAGTTAGAAATACAAGATAGTATTCTCTGATGTAAGTATTTTTCTCATGTTAACGTGGTCTACTATTCCATGATGTAAAATATTCCTTATTACAGCATTTTGTTGTTTTGAAAACTATCTCATAACAAGGGAATGTTATGAGAGTATAAGATGAAAAATCTAATCAATGAACTCTATAATTATTATGGTGCTACAATAATTATTTAGAATAGAATCTAGTAAATCTAGCTTGAAGGAAGGAATCATGTTTTATTTAATCTGGCCAAAGTTTTAACCATTCTAGGCAAGCAAGTAGAGAGAAAACAGGCACATTGAGAAGACCTTATCAATCCAGAAACTCATAATCTGAGAGTTCTGTCACAGGAGAGGAAATGGTTCAACAACAAAGAAGTTGGAGTATAACTCACATTCTTTATTTGTATTTTTCAGATATTATCATAATGTAACATGTCACATTATACCCTCTCATTTCTTATTTAAGCTGACAAAAATTTCATATATTTATGTGTACAAGATGATACTTTTATATATTGTATACATTCTGGAATGGCTAAATCAAAGTAATTGTCATGTCCATAATGTCGTGTACCATTTTCTTCATTAAGAAACTCTTTAAGGGCCAGCGAGATAGCTCAGTGGACTAAGCACCTGCTTAGGCAAGCACAGGGACTGGGGTTCAATCCTCAGCACCACATGCTGCGCCAGTCCCACCCCTGGGTGTGCTGAGCTGACCACCAAGTCTGGAAGTGGTGGCACCTGTCTCTAATCCTAGCGTGAGGGAAGCTGAAAACACGTGGATCACTACAAGTCCAAGCTTCATAGTGAGACCTCGAACCAAATATATAAAAGAAATAAAAGAAAGAAATTCTTTTACATGTTCTCTATCTTTCCAACACTATACACAAGTCTTCTCCTCTGTTTTTTGCCTAGCATCTGAGTTTCTTTCCCAGCTGACCCTCTTCTTTATTTTCTTGTAAAATGACTATGTTCCAGCCAATGGCAGTCCTCCTTTGGTGAATAGGAGGAAAGAATTTGAACAGATAGAGGGACAAAGGAAGCCTCTAAACACTCACAAGTGAACTTTTCTGGATATCTCACAAGAAAATGTCTTACTGTAAAATATAAACTTAAAACAATCTTTTATGTCTCAACACAATCTCACCAACACGTCCCTGAGACAGGCAGCCACATACAATGTGCACTGTAAGATAATTCACAGTTTGGACAATTCATTGTATTTTCAGTATTTCTCAAGTTAGAAAGCAGTTAAAAGTCAGATGACGATAGACTACTGATCACAATTTCTAAAATGGGAAGAGGCAGTCTCACAGTTTTTAATATCATAGGAGCATCTCTGATATTTGTTTTCTATATTTCCAGTAAATGGTAGTGTTTATTTTGGGAACTTGCATGATAGATTTAAAAATATTAATTGTTCTTTCTAGAAGAAAAGAGAAAGGTGGAATCCACAGATCAATGGACACTGCAGAAAGGAATTACCTTGGGAGTCTACTTTCAGGTGGTATTTAAGCAGAGATAACCTGAGAGTCCTTTCTACCAGTGGCCTTCCTAAAGGTACACAGAAAGTCCATTCAACAATTCACTCAGTGGCTGGAGCTAGTTTTCTGAACTGAGAAGGGAGCTTACATGAGTCAGCTTGCTCACTGCTGGCACACAATACTGAGCACTTGCACATTGAAGGAGAGGAGCTTTATTTTGGTTCCTGGTTCAGGGGCTTAGATCTGTGGTCAACTGGCTTCAAGCCAGAAATAGCACACTGAGAGGTGCTGGGAGAGCAGAGGTGCCCAGTTCATGGTAGACTGAAAGCAGAGCAGGGAAATGGTGCAGGAGGACTGGCTAGGGCCCACCGATGGCACCCAAGGCCACGTGTCCGAGGCACACCCAAGAGCATGCTTTAGTAAACTGGTAGGCATTTCTTAATTCAATGAGGTTGACAAATAAAGATTAATGGTTACAGAGATAAATCTCTAGGTCCCACATAGCTAATAAGTTTGGTATCCTTCTATTTTTCCAACATCTTTCAAGAGGGCAGGTGGAAAACTTTTAGGTCACATAAATTTACTCCAAAATTACCTAAGCTAAAAACAAGCAAAANAAAAAAAAAAAAAAAAAAAAAAAGCCTTGGAGGCAACACAATGAAATGGGAAAAACATCCAATGTGCTCATTGAAGATATGATTTCAAGGGCTAACTCTATCACTTACTCCATGTGACCTTGGGTAGGAGCTAGAGTCTGAATGTTTCTTTTATCCCCAGATTCGTGTGTTGAAATCCAATCCCTTAGGCAATGGCATTGAGAGGTGAGATCCTTATGAGGTGATCAAGACTGAGGGCTCCACCCTCATGCAGGTGGTTAATGCCCTCATGAAAGAGACTCCAGAGAGCTTGCTCAAACCTCCCGCCATAGGACACAGTGAAGTGTCATCTATGAGCTATAACGTGTGTCATTACCACACATAGACATCTACCTTAATCTTGGACTTTCCAGACTCCGAAACCATGAGAAATAAATTTCTACTCTTCATAAATTACTCTGCTAATGGCATTTGGTTATAATAGCCCAAATGGACTAAGAGAGTGGCATTTTACTTCACCTTCTGTGTACTTCAGTTTCTTCATCTCCATAAAGGAGGATGGACTAGAAACCAGGGTCTTTATATTACCAGAGTACTACAAATGGAAATTTCCCTGCATTCCTAAACAGACTAAGTCAATATACCCTAATCTAGTCTAGGTGGCCGAGGGTCACCTCACATTGATTATGTGATATTTTAGGAGGCTCCTATGATATTCCAGGGTCCTTCGGCTCCCACATCAAGTGGCTCCAGATTGCTCCATGGCTATGCAAATTAAATATGTGTGTGTGCACGCACACACAGGTGTGCACATGCATTTGAGTTTTGTTGTATTTATTTGTTGTTTATTGAGGTTGTTACTGTGTCTTCTTATAATTAACTGTCTTATCCATAATATTTTTATAGAGAAGCACATATACTTTCCTCTGAAGTAGGTTGCAGTTTCCTAAAAAATAGCTCTGAAAGAAGGTTTGGTTTGACTGATGGCTAAGTGAGGTACTTCCACACATCAATCAAGATGAGTTCAAAATCAATCTCTTAAGCTATAATTGTAAGACTTTCCCTTGGCTCTCTTCTCCACAGAGATGAAAGTCGGTTCTTAAAGCAGCCTTTTTTAAGGACGCCGGCGAGGACAGAGTCACTGTGTCATTAGGAGACATTCTTTTCCCACATCCTGAGGAATCTAAACCTGGACTCATAGGTCATATTTTCCAAATGATCAAATGGTGTTATTTTAAAGCAGATGGTTTGAATTCAGATGTAATTATTACTCAGAGTGCTGCCTGGCAGGGCCCACCATTTGTAGATAGATACCAAGCACTCATGCATGTTACCTTGAGCATTCCCACAGGGTAAGAGGGTGCCTGCAAAGCTGGCACACTGGACAGAAGGAACACCTTCTTTCATCAGTGATGTCAATGAGCTTTCTTGTTTCAGAACTAAAACTGTAGTTTCATAATGAAAGATTTGTTATTTCTATCAACATTTCTGTTAATTTGTCTTAAAAGGATGTTACCAGTTGATACAGTTTTCATCTTACTACAGGTTAATGAAGTAGGAGAGTTTAAGCACTTAACTAAATGCCACTAAATTAGTATCAGAAGCCGCATTGTTTGTATTTACACTGGGTTACTAAACAACAATTATATATACATGCACATTTTTGTGTGTGATATATCTGTATTTTGTTGGTACCAGAGATTGAACTCAGGACTTTGTGCTTACTAGGCAAGCGCTTAAGCCACTGAGCTATCTCCCTGGCTGTGTGTATATATCTCATACACACACGTACATTCACTGGAAAGAAATAGTGAACTTTGGGACACCAGAAGAATTTTTCTATGAAAAACTTGCAAGGTTTGATATGAGTTAAATTATAGAGCAGCACACACACTTTCCTCTGAAGTAGGTTTAAATTCTTCCCAAGGATTGGGATTGCTTTGTGGAATTAGGTCATAATCTCAAAGTGAGAGGATGTTCCTTTTTCCTTTCTCTCCAGTGTGCCCACTTTGCAGGTGGCCTCATACCATATGGGCATGTGCAGGGTGGAAAGTGTGAGTAGTACAAATGTGGGGCACTGCCAGGCAGTACTCTAGCAATTACATCTGAATTCAAAATATCTGCTTTAAAGTAACACAATTGAAACAACCTGTAAAATGCAATCTATTATATGCCATTAATTCAAAGTCATTTAGATCTTGCCTTACTTGTTTGTGCACATGGAAAAAACCATAACCCTGTGCTTGCTCCTCTAGTTAGTATCATTCCACCGATTGAAGTTCCTACTTGGAAATTCTAAGGTGGTCTAAATAGAACCTTTTTATAAGATTAATTTAAACCTTAACTTCTGAAATCTTATTTATTTATTTATGTATTTGGTACAGGGTCTCACTCCTCAGCTTGGATTTGTAGTGATCCTCCTGTTTTCAGCCTCCCCAGTGCTGGGACTGTAGGCATGTGTCACCACACCCAGACTCGGCCGACTGCTCAGCGTGCCCTGGGGGCGGGGCTGTCATGGCATGTGGAACCGGGGCTCAAACTCTGGTCCCTGCGCTTGCCAAAGCAGGCACCTAGTGCACTTAGCTATCTCATTGGCCCTCTGAAATCCTATTGATTCCCCAATTCTTTCCTAGCTGTTACGACATGGCTTAGGAGAACCATTTGTTTCCTTCTTATTCTCTTGTTCAACATCTGTAAGAATTGGATTAATATTTCTATCAGTGTTCCAGAAATAGTGGATGGGGATACAAAAACAGTTAAAAAAATCTCTATCAAGCTTCCAAGCTGTTATTTAAGTACAGAGCAAAAAACTGCCATAAATAAAACCAAAGCAACACTATAGATATACACATCCTCTTCACATGAATATTATTGAGAGATACTAAAGTTACCTAGAAAGAGTGGGAACATTTTCAAAATAATATGAAGTACACATCATATGAATAACATCTCACTGGATTAAGGTAAATCTCCTGTAATTAACTTTTGTTGTTTTGATAAATTCCCATAAGTGCAGAAGTGTGACTAGTAAATATACTGATAAAAGATAATGCGATACAATTGCATATTCTGTTATCCTCTCCATGTAACCTTAAAAATTGTGTTCTCTGTGTGCGTGTTCTTGTGTGCATATTATATATGTAGTGAAAATAGTGGTACTCATAGTTCAGATATTTAAGCCAAATATTTAAGTTGTGTCCCTGAAGTGAGGAAATTGATTTGAGCAATTGTTTGAGGCCCAAATAAGTCCGGCCTGGTTGGGGCTTCTCCTGTGTTTGTCAATTTTTGACAGCTGTCAGTTTACAGATATGATTACTTTATCGAAGCATCAGTAACCTGGCATTAGTACCTTCAGAAAATAGACTGTGAAGGCTGCGGTTTCACTGTCCCAAGTCAATTACTGCACTCTTAAGCTTGCTGTGTACTCATCTGCCGGCGCTAAGGCAGCCAGTGGGGGGAGCATCAATTTGAGTACAGTGTCATGTGTAGCAGGAGACGAAGATGAAAAGTGTTTTCTGCTTAATGGGTTGGTATTAAGTAGGTGGGAATGGCTTCTAATTAGTCAACAATTGCTGTGTTTCCCAGTTTCCCTCCTCTGCCTCCTTGCGTCGGTCACCAGCTGCCAATCTGCCCCCATTTTTTTTTTTTTTTTTTTTAGAGTTCATTGCTCACTGCAGTGAAAGCCTTTGTTTAAGAAAGAGGGCTCCCAGGGTCTCAGCTGCCTGGGTACAGCTTGCTGCTTGCGATGAGTAGCAACTGTCAGTTTATTTTATCTCAACCTTTTCATCATTGTGCTGAAACTGATCGACTGAACCCACCTGAGAGACCTGAGGATTCAGAACCCACAGGTCATTAGCTGGCACTGCCTCGCCTTCCACGGCAGAGCAAGTCAACTGAACACTTCCTCCAGCGCCGTCCACCTTAACCCCATGCTTCCCCGCGAACACAGAACAATTCTGTCCCCTTTCTGTTTTTGAAGCTGAGCTGATGAGAGATGATTCCTCTGACGTAGAGTCATAAAGTCAGAATATTTTGCTTTGGTCAAGAGATGAGGAGAGAACCCCCTGACAAGTCTTGCTGCCATGATCTCGCTTCCACGGAGGACATTATTCCATCCACAGTAAAAGGGAATTTGAAATAGGGAAACAGTTTACAAAGTGACTTTATGACATCAGGTGTGAAGCCCCATCCTCCACCCGTGCCAGCCTGGAGCCTGATTTTTCAGCCAAGAGACTCAGCTTTTGTCTGGGGTCTTTTGTGTTTCATTTTAGAACGAAGAGAAAAAATTCCCACACATGTTAATGATTCTTTGAAAATTCCCTTTGGAGGAGACCACCTTATGTCCTGCGTGTGAATAGAAAGCAATGAGAAAAATCCCACTTGTGCCACAGTGGAGAACGTTGGCCAGCAGTGGGCCGTGTACGGTATAGACTGTGTGCTTGTGAACACGTGACCCTTAGCCAGCATTCGACATAGGCAAGTACCATGCCCGGGAAAGTAAAATGTTAGAAACATCCGGAAGGGGAAAGGAAATGTAGCTGAGTAGACTATTTTAGGTAAATTATGAAGTGACGGATATTGATAAAAGTTGGACTAGAGCAAGCAAGTGTTTAAAAAACTTTTAACTTGATTTTAAAATGGAGAGGAGGAGAATGACATAAATTAAATAAAAGCACAGATTTGGTGTTTTCTATAGTTCATATATGAATTAAAATAATGCTCTGTCAACCTAATGTGGCCAAGAAATGCTATCCTTGAAAAAACACTTTTGTAGGTGTCATATTGAACTATTTAAAAAGCTACGTATATTTGATATATGCAACATGGTGAATTTGAAGTTAAGGACATGTTATCTTATAACACACTAACAGGGGTAACCTATATTATAGATATATCACACACTCATGTGCGAAGCCTGGTCTTGCATTATCACTTAAAAGATCCCAACAGAAGCTTAAGATGGGGCTGTGCAGAATCCAGTCTGACAAGGAATAGGGTCAGGCAGGGTTCTGTGTTGTACAGCTTCCTTCATAGATGCAACAACAAAAAAATGAATCCACCAATATGTATGCACTGCTAATTTTTTCCTGGACATTTTCTGATATTGTATAAACTTGGCTTTGGGATATGCAAACTTAATAGATTTACTACATACATTTTTTTTTTTAGTGTGGGCAGTTCTTTTATGCCCCTGTTATGAAGTTTTTATAAATACTTATGCAGACTTTGGTTGATGTCAGTATGACTATATCATGATTATTGAATTATAGTTTATTTGGGTGTATGTCTGAATATGAATCATTCCAGTTATGGCTACTTAAAACTTGCTCTAATTTTAGTATATGTCTTGGTCTTTCTTTTTCTTCAAACTGATGGGCAAAGAAGTCAAGAAGAGATCCCAAAGGGTAATAGGTTGGTTTTGGTCTGATCTATTTAGTTTTTATAAATTGTATTTGTACTGAGAAGCCTACCATTAGAAAGCTGATGTTTAAAAGAAAAACAGAAAAATTTATATGTTACATATGGAAAGTGAGAGAATTATTCATAGTCATCCATACAATTACACTTGCACATGCTTGAAAAATTTTAGCCAGGAATGCTTAATAACATTTGCATGGTTAAATGAGACAGCAGAAATAACTGGAAGGGCCTCAGGGCATGGTCATCTATTTAAGCATCCACTTGGATTTTCAACATAATTAGTCATATAATTGGGTGCCTAAACTTAGTAGATTCATGTAAGTAATTATGCATTATTAAAAAGCGGTGCTCGCAATGTTTTGTTCTCTATTTCCTGCCAATCAAATTACTAAGGAATATTCACATGTTATCATATACATTTTTAAATGAGATGACAATGTAAGGCCTTAGATGTAGGCAAGGGGACAAGTGAACTCTTTCATATGAGAGGTAGTTAAACGTAGTTATTTGGACTTCTCTGTTTTAGGGAGTAGTTTTATGACTAAATTATAATATTCCTGTATTCACCTTTGTTTAATACTTGTCTGAAAAAAATGCATTGTTTCTTTTGCTTAGATTATACACAACACAAACTGGTTGTATATTTGATGGAAAATTAATAACTGTCTCTTATGTAGTATATTTCTCTGTTTTCATAATCCTGTTAGTGGGTGATGCTAAAACTTTAGGCCAAAAGGATATGAATAGTGTAAATATTAATTTCACAATTTTATGATAGTTATTTTGACCTAATTTCTTGACTTTTCTTAACTAATACTCTTCTTCACTATTGATTTTGAAGTTTCATTTCATTTATTTTGTCCATTTTTATTTTTAATATCTGAATTTAAAATATGTCAAAACTTGAAAACTAAATATCCCATCCCAGGATAGAAATATCTTTGGAAATATTGAAATAAGTGTGGAGAGTACTCTTTACTAACTGTTGATACAATAAAAGGCACAGTTTTAGTGCAGAGATAACAGATTCAACGAAGAGTAAAATCAACTGGTCTTTTTATTTTTATTTTTTAAATTATTTGTTTGTTAGTTTGGTACAGGGTCTTGCTATGTAGCTCAGACTTGCAGTGATCCTCCTGTCTTAGCCTCCTCAGGGCTGGGATTAGAGGCATGCACTACTAAACCCAGTTTTGATGGCCAGCTTGGCACCCGGGTTCCAGGGTCGGCATAACATGCGCTACCAGGGATCAAACCTGGGTCCTTGCACTTGTCAGGCAGGGGTTTAGACTGCTGAACTATTTTCCAAGCCCTCAATTAATCTATTTTGCTTTTAGGTACCTAATTCCATGACAGAAGCCAATAAATACAGTGTTTATTTTTATTCTTTTAAGGTCTAGTGCTTAAATGAAACAACTTTAGTTTTCCCCATTGGTCTGACAGTCTAATGTTGTTTACCTTAAAAGGAATAATGAAAGAACCTATATTTGCTCAAAATTTTTGATTGGAGGCTAACATGAAATGAAAAAAAGATAAAAAACTGAATACACTGTAGAGTTAAAGGATTTGGGGATGGTGAATTTTAGTCAGTGCTTTAAATACTTATTTCATTACTACAAAGTTCAGAGAGTTCAGAAAGTAAGTATGTTCAAGGACATTTGTGGTGATTCAGAGATTTATTTCAGGAAGGTCAAGACACTGATTTGGATGAAGTGGCATGAAAGTTAAGAAACATACTTCTATTTCTTCTCATGAGATTCTTGCCCAATTTTTTTCTGTATTGAGTATCTTGTGTTCATCTCCAAGAGGCAGAGATGATTCACAAAAAAAGAAATATAAATCCAGGCACTTCTATTCAAGCCAGACATCACTTATAAGGCACTATACATAATTTCTAGAAAGAATATTTGTCATAAAATGAATCTAGGTTATAGAACATTCACCCTGACTAGGAATTAGAAATACAAGGGAAACAAAGTAAAAGGATTTAAAGAAAAGTCAATTCTGGGATTATGGATACTTATATATATATATTTAAAAGTCCTAAATCAAGGAAAGTTTGTAAAGAATTAGAAGACATCAAAACTCATGTCTTCAACCTGTCCATAATTTAAATACCATATCACATCGCTTCCTTTCTCAGAAGAAATTTCATGAATCAATAATCGCTAGAGTGGCCCTAACAAAATCTTACCAACAAAGGGTAAGATGCAAAGGGTAGGAGAGGATTTTTTTTTGCCCCAAAATTCAATCAGAGGTAAAAAGCATTTGGCTACATTGGTATGTTTATCTGTGACCGCAAATAACAGCACCTAACTACCACAGAAGAAGAGATAAGTTCCTTTCCTGGGAATGAAACAAATACAAATGCATGACAATTGGATTTCTGCAGAACTCCAAGCTTCTGCCTTCTACAGATAGGGCTAGAATTTACTGTGATTCTGTATGGCGTAACCACACAACATAATCTTCATAAGCTTCTCAAGCTAGCAATTGAAGACCAAATTGAAATAAGATTAGAGAAACCTAACTACACTTTTCTTAGAAATGGAGAGTTCAGTGTGCATGGACGGTAGCACCATCGGCTGCCAAGAACTGTGAGCAGAATCTAAAAGAAGTTTTTGTCCGAGCAATCAAGAATTCTCTTTTATTGAACCACGGCAGCAGATAGAGAAGGAGATTCTCAGAGGGAGAGAAAAAAATAAGAAAAAGAAAAGGAAAAAGAAAAAGAAAAAAATCTTTTAACCCGAGGGACCTACAGCTACATTATTATTTCTCAATGAAGCAAGCATTAGCCTCTGAAGAAAATATATGATGATGAATGAACTAGGTATAAATGAAGTTTGAAATTCAGGCTCAAATTCTGCTGTCCTTTTGCCTTTAAAACTTAGTTATAATTAAGTATTTCTTTTTTCCTTTTCAGCACATTTGTCCTCTGGAATTGTTTTACTTTCTTATCAGCTGCAGAAGCCTCTGATATTAGAAATACACTCACATAATCTAGTACATCTTAAATATATTTAGCGGAAAAGGTATATAGCCTTCTTGCACATTTTTTTTTGAAATCAGTATGGGGTATATGCAGAATATATCGTATCTTTATATCCTGCTGTTCTCTTCAATCTTGTTTCCTGTGGCTAAAAACAGAAGTAAAAAACAAAAGATTTTGAGGGTCTCTGCCTCTTAAAAAACATTGCAGGCAGGCAGCCACACATAGAGCCTATAAATGCACTTTGTAGACTGTCATAAAGATAAAAGTTTCTCCAAGTTCTCTCTCAGATGGGGGCCATCCTGAAGAGCCCTAGAGACTTCAGGGTCAGGGCAGGCTAAAGCAAGTTGTGGTGACAATCAGTGCTGAAGATTTCGATCGTTCCCCACAATAAAGGGGGAGTTCTGTGTCCAAACAAAACCCATGGCAGGTCTGAATTAGTTCCCAGGGCTCTGGCTCTCCATGCAGAGATTAATGGCCCTGGATGCTTCAGGCTTATAGCTCCATGAGTTTTACTTAAGTTTCCTCCATGATCCCTGCAGCAGAAGCGCACTCAGCTGCCAGGTCTCGGGCAGGCTGGCATAGGCTTCAGCCCAGAAGTGGCTTCTGCCTAGAGCTTATTGGCTGAAACCAGTCGCAAAGTCCTGGCCCGCTACAAGAGGCTGAGAAGTGTGTCAGATGAGGAGAGAGCAGGAAGCTCATAAGCACTTGTGCTTCTCCCCCTTGAAGTGATGGCTCCTGAACCCTGGAATTATAAGCACTAATTGTACGTGTTCATGAGGAGAGCAGAGAGAGCTTAGGTCTCATCAGAAAGTGATTTATGATGTAAAAATTCTAAATGTCCTTTTTCATAAAAAGGACATTCATACTGCTGAAAAAAATCACTTTGAAATCCAGGGATAGTTACAGAAGTTGAATTCAAAGGGAGATTCCCAGATTTCACAGTACTGATCCAAGCTTTGGCCTCAGACCCCCAAAATATCTTGCCCCTGTTACCTAAGTGATTTTAATAATGCTTACTAATTCTGGCCATAGGAAATCTACTAATGTTAAAAACAATCTGAATTGTTCTGAATAGGTTACAGAGCTTTTTAGGTGAAAAACAGTAACAGTTCAATCAGATTGTTTTCCCTTACAAACCTTGATGTCTAACTTCAATGCTCTGTAGGAATGCCTGTGGGAATGGAAATAAATAAAGTTGGAGGAGGGTTAAGTGAGGACAAGAGATATTTTTATTTTATTTTATTTTTTTAATAATTTTATTGATAAGCAAATAGCAATGAGACAGTTTCAAATCAAATTGGTAGGACAGTTTC
>NDGM011025796.1:0-19225 GCA_002564305.1 Octomys mimax
TGCTGGGGATTGAACCGCGGTCCCTGTGCTTTAGTTCAGCTTGTTCCAAGTAGGTGCTTCAGAGCACTGAGCCATCTCGCCAGCCCCAAAATGTATTTCTTTTTAATCTGACTTTTTTTCATTGATGGGTATTGAACCCATGGCCTCACACATGCTGGGCAGGGCTTTACAATGGAGCTATATCCCTAACCCTGAAAAATAAGTTCTAACATATGTAAAGCCACAGTCTGGGCAGCTTTTATGGCTTAACGATAGCACTGTAATTTCCTTCTTCCCTCTTGTGCCCTTATCCCCATTCTACTCATAACCCCGTCCATTCAGTTTCCACTTAACCACCCATCAACTCTTGTATTTCTCCAAATAGACCTCAAATGTTACCACTTTGTCCCTCTACTCATGGAGTAGTGTTGCCACATTTGCAAAAGCTAGCATACCTAATGGAATAGCCTGAAAATATATTATCGGACAAGGAGAATTGTTTGTCTTTATGCACTGTAATCATCTCATATTCATGTTGTATAAATCTTTAAGCTGCATAATAAACGTTGCCAATAGAAAACCTGTAATAATATAATACCTGTAACCATACTTATCCCTTTTATTCAAAAAGTTTAGTGAACTTTTTCCACCTTTCAAGCACAGTAGATTTACAATGCCAAAAGTTAGGGAGTTCTTTCTCCTTAATTTTTTTTAATCTTTCATTTATTTATTTATTTGGTACAGGGTCTCACTACACAGCTTGGACTCAGAGTGATCCTCCTGTCTCAGCCTCCCCAGCACTGGGATGACAGGTGTGCACCACCATGCCCAGTTTTGGTGGCCAGCAGTGTATCTTATTCTGGGATGTGTACAATATGCAGTGCCAGGGACTTAACCCAGGCCCTTGCACTTGCCAGGCAGGCACTTAGACTGCTGAGCTATCTTGCCAGCCCATGTGCTCTAACTTCCTCTAAGGCATCGTATTCAAACTTGGCATGCATCATATTTTGAATAATCTCTAAATATTATTTAACACTGTCATTATGCCCACCGGTGAGATGAAGAAAGTGAGGTACATAAAGACTAAAAAGATTGCCAGTCTACACAGTGAGGAAAGGCAGGCATCTAGTAGACACGGTATACCGTATGTTCTCTTGAACACCTCACTTTGTGGTGTGCCATAGCAGGACGGCTAAAATGGCTTGAAGGCCTTGGTAGAGTACAAAACTTGTCCTGAACTACTTGGGGGTAAAGTACAGCTGAAACCAGATAATGTTTTTGAAACTAAACTGCCATACTCTTCGACAAGCCTTCCCTGTCTCACAGAGCTGGTGACAGCTTGGGTCTAGAATGCTCTCCCAAAACCATGAGCTAGAAGATTAATTCCAAACTTGACGGGAGTTGGTAAGAGCTGCTCCTGAGAGGTGGGTGCAATGCTATGTTGTAAGTTTTGGGGTTGTGCCCTGCAAGGGGATTGTGATGTGCTCTTTGTCTTATTTGTGGTCTGCATGCACTTTGCGATGATGTGTTGCTTTACCGAAGGCCCAAAGCAAGTGGTTTCAGTGACTGAAACCTTCAAACTGTAAGCTAAAGATAAACCTGTTTTCCTTACACACTGATTTATTAAAGGGTAATAAACTTTGATAATAAACTTCTTTAAACCGATGGAAAGCTACTGACCGAGATGCCCTTCCTTCCTCACTCATTTTGAGTTTATTATGACAAAATTCAGCTAAAAATATTTCTTTTGATTCTGCATGTTTTAAAATGCAATTTTGATTTCTTAACTTTGCCCACTATTAGGTGTGCTTGAAATTTCCCTTTGTAAGTCAAGAAAAAACATAAATTTACAAACTCTCTAATATCTATATGTCACCTTAGAAAAATCTGGGTCCATAACTCCATTTGTTCAAAGGAAGGTCCTTTGTTTGAGCTTTATTATATGTTTCCAAGCTAAATGAAATACAGAAAGAAGAGATTTAGTATGCAGCATGGATTTGCCAATGCTAGTTCAAATTAGATCTGCCAGCTAGCCCCTATTTCTTACTTGTGAGTCTAACAAATAAATTATAAATGTTGGCACGATATTTATATTATTATTTTTATAGCCCACAATTTACAACCCTGGCTGTCCTTGAGAGGTTCTGTGTTTTTGCTACATTCCTCTCCAGGGAGGATTCATCGAATGGCATCTCAACATCTGTACTGAGAGAAATTCAGGCTCATTCGACTCTATTCCGTTTCCCAAGAAACATTACTGTTCCTCATTGATTGTGTAACAGAGGATTAATTATGCTGTCACCTAGTGTATTTATGTCCTTGCTGGTTGCATTGGTGTGCTGACTTTAAAACAGCCAGTCTATATCAGTATATACCCCGCAGTGGGACGTATTTGTTATATAGGGTGCCTCATTGCTGCATATTGCAGCCAAACAGTCTCTGTGCATGCATTTCACGACCCCCGACCCCCGGTGGAACAGTAAAAGTCTTTATCAGCTGGAATGTTTTAATTCTTCAAAGAAAACTAATTGAGTGCATGTGTCACTAATATTAACCACTGAGGCAAAGCGATTTAGGGGCAACATTGTCGAGGCTTGAGTTCCAACTCTACCATTGTGGCAACTCTGTAACTTAGGACAAGCAAGTGATTCAGCATACACTAACCATGCCTTGTGCCTCCCGGGCACCTCCTCAGTCACGGGCACCTCCTCAGTCATGGTGCTTTGTGTTTTGTTACTATGCAGTGCAGCTTTTAGTGAAACTAAACATACACTCCAGTGGAAAAAGGAAGCATTTTTTTTTCTGGGAGTATTACTTCTGTTTGTGTATGTATACAATATATCTACCTTCTTTCTCTCAGAATTCAATAATCAAATACTCAAATATTCACCAATCAGGATACTCTTTGAATATTGCCTTCTTCCTGGCACCTGTTGGAAAGGCTATTTAAATGGTTGTATATTTTATGTCTGCTCAAATGAGGTCAGTGATTGACCCCAAAATATTAATGCTTCTTTTTCATGAGCATTTCATGAGTTCTTTTTAAGTAACCAACATAGCTGAAAACATTTGTCTTTCTCTTCATCATGCTGAAATTAGAATATTAAGTAGTGCAATAATGTCATCTATCTTACCAGCTATTCCATTAGTAGCGTAAACACTGCCACACATCCCATTTCATCACCCGCAGAATGTCAGTCGTCTTGTTCTTTTTTCTCCATCTTTGCCCTGAAGAAACAAGTGTGTTCTATTTTAAAACAATGAATAAAGTCACCTCATGATTTTACTTAACACACATCACCGGTTTTCTATCATACTCTGAATAGTAAACAGATTCTCGTCCACAGCTCCCGAAGGAGTGAGCCAATCCCTGGCTTTCTTTCCAGTGCGACTCCCTCTTCCGCCTTTCGGGAACACTTGGTGGTAATCATCCTGAGATTCCACTGTGCGAGTCCTCTCAGCTTTTCCCTGACCTAAGACTTTGGTGTTTGCGCTTCTCCTAGGAGTCTTTCTTCCATAGTCTCATCTTTTGTTCTCAACAAAATGTCATCTCTATGAAAGGCCCTTCTTGAGCAGCCACCTTAAGGTAACTATACTTGTTATTTTTTTCCTCCTTTCCTATTGTTTTCATGGTATTTATTGTTATTTTCAATTTCATTAATTCATATACTTATTCACTGGTTATAAGTCTCTGCCCCTAGAACCTAGGTCAGAACTTTCTACATCTTGTTAAGAGCTGAAACTTATAGCCCAGAACCTAAAACTATGTTAGTTTCTGTTAATGTAACTACTCCTGTAATCCACATACCAAGAAAAAAGTTGTACTTTGCTTCTCAGTGTAGGAATTTTCAGTCTTTGATTGGTCAGTTGGCTTCAAGCCTTCTTGGCCTGAAATGAGGCTGAGCATTGGAATGTGAAACATCACCAAAACACTTAACACCAAACATCACCTGTGACTAGAAAGCTAAACATGGGAAGAAGGACCAAGTTCTGATAGTTCCCTTTAAATCTACCCTTCCAATCACCTGATGACCCCTCCTGGCTCTTGCCCTTCAAAGTTTCCACCACCTTGCACTAGCTCCAGTAGGCTTTGGGAGACACCTAAGACTGAGTGACAGTGAAAGGCGAGTAGAGACAGATTACAAAGAGGAGGTAGTCAAGGATACTAATGCATTAAAGAAGTCCACCATATTGATAAGTCATATGCCATTTAAATTTAGAGAAAATTAAAGTAAATCCATGTTTATCATTTCAAACACAGAAAACAATTTTTATTTCAGTCAATCATGTTGCCTTCATTTTTACTAAATGCCATCTATATAATTTAACTTAATTTATTCCTGAATTATGCAAACATTATTTAACAAATAAAAAGCATATTATAACACATGTATTTTATCATGTAATTTTTGTAAAGCTGCTGTATAAAAATTCAGAGTCGTGCTAGATTGACATGTTTCCAAGGATGGGTTAGTTACATAATGACAGAAATCTGACCCGTTATTCTAGCAAAAGTCAGTAGCATTTATCATTCTAAAACACTATTTTTATTCTGAAGTTTTTATGTCTTGTTTCCTGATTTTTTTCTTCTGTTACTTTTGTTAGAATGTAAACTCTTTTGACTATATTATCCTATTGCTTTGACTAAATTTTAATCACAACTTGGAGTTATGTGGAGTGAAAACATAATTTGCATCTGGTTCGACACCATCGGCTATGGTACAAAAAAATTAGATCATAGCAGATACATATGGAGATTCAGAGTAAGTGAATATAAAACAGTTTTTGATAACACACCAGCAACATAAAATGAAATTTGTACTAAACTTGCAACCTTAAGCCATGATTATTAGAGCAATTACTCACTAGTGTCCCATTTATGAAATCAGCCCTAAACATAGAACAACTTAATAGTCTTCTAGAAGTTATTTTCCTCTGATGTGAAACTACAACTCTGTCCTTTTGTAATGTATTCATTGTAACATAGTTCAACAAGAAACAATTGAGATTCTAGCAAAAATCTTAAAGAAGAAGCTCCTTTTATTAAAGGAGAATCCAAATAATATCCTCAGTAATCTGAGTGAATGTTGGTACAGATTTCTCAGTATACCAAATGTCTTAGAGAAATAACCAAATTTTCAGAAATAATTATACTCTTCTTAGAAATTAGAACCACCTTCTTATCAAAGCTCTCCCTGCCCCATGAGAAATGAAATGAAAGAATCAAAGAGTTACGTACTCATCCTATAATTCCTTATTGATTATTTTATATGTTCTCATGTCCCAGGCAAGCAGGAGGAATCAAAGATAAGCAATCCCTGGAGGTGCTCAGTGTTTACCCGGTGACACCAGACACAAACACAGCTCAGTAGAGCATGATTCCCTCCCTAGTTTTCATATAACAAGAGACTTCCAGGACCGGCTAAGAAAATCCCATCTTCTTGATATGGACTAAACCCTTAGCTGTGCTTTGCAATTTAACCCTTACTGGACCTCTGTGTCCACTGTCATCATGAATTTATACTTATAAAATAACTTGAACATTTTTATTATCAAACAGGTGGTTCATATTTATGATGTAGAACCTTGTTTCATTTGTATTTTTATTCATTCAAAGTACTGCCTTGCACAGTAGAAAACACACAGTAAAAATAATCAGATGGTTATTTTATTATTACAAAAATAATCAGATGAGTCAAACAGCTCAGTGGACTAATGCATCTGCAAGCAGGTGCAGGGGCCAGAGGCTTGATCTCCAGGCCTGCCTTGCTGGCACCACCCCCAGGGTGCACTAAGACAGCGATTGAGACTGGGAATGTTGCTGCATACCTGTCATCCCAGCTCTTGGGAGGCTGTAAATAGGAGGATCAGTATGAGTCTGATTTAGTAGTGAGAGCCTGGACACCCTGTAGAACCTTCCAAAAAAAAAAAAAAAAAAAGAAAAAAGAAAATCAGATGAACAAACTAACGATTATGTTAATTCTAAGTCATTGTACAAATGGGTCAACCTGAGTGTCACAAGATAAAAGGACGTAACCTATTTGATGTCATATTTGATTCTATTTAAAATCATAGATTTCTGAATTTGGAGTCTGTCTGTTTTTCTTTCTGTCTGTCTGTCTGTCTTTCTTCCTTTCTCTCTTTCTTGATTTGGCACAGATTCTCACTACACAGCTTGAACTCGTGGTGATCCTCCTGTTTTCATCCTCCCCAGCACTGGGATTACAGGTGTGTGCCAACACACCCAGTGTCGGTGGCCAGCTCAGTGTACCCGGGGGTGAGGCCTGCATGGTATGTGGTGCCAGAGATAGAACCCCGGTCCCCGCACTTGCCTGAGAGGGGCTCAGTCCACTGAACTATCTTGTCAGCACTTCCCTTCTTTCAAAGGACATGTTCTTCCACGTTACTTATCATTGTCAAGTTTGTACTTCTCAGCAGAATGGAATTGCTGTGGAAGAAGGAATTTTATTCATTCATTTTTATCCCAAATGAATAAAATAGTGTCTGACCCATAAAAATTGTTCTATCAATATTGGTAGAAAAAAACAAGTAAGGAGAGAATGACCCCTTGAAAAAATTCAGAACTTTACGAGTACATTCTACATCACAACGAAACAATCTTAAGTGAACAAATAAATGAACAGACTTTGGGAAAAGACCACAAGGTCATTGACATGTTCCAGTACACTTCATCAGTCCTTGTATGCATGCATAATCCTTCAATATGCTGGAAAGCAACCTGGGTCTTAAAATTCGCTTGTATATATAAAGTGTTGATATTTTCATTCTTTTTGCTCTCTATCAAACACAGATGTCCACTCATGGCCTGTGCATGTCAACTGATGTTTTATCAGAATGGAAGCACGGTCATGGTGGTGTTTTGGTGGTTTGCATCAGGCCATCCTTCTGTCTGTGCCCACGGCTATAGCTAACTGTATCATTCAGCCTCACTAACACAGGGAATCTGAAAAAGGTATGACCCCCAGAGGAAGGCATTTCCTTTATGAAATTTTTCTCAGTTATTCAGCTAGCTGCCCCCATGTTTTCCCCATATACATTGGTGTATAACCCATGCGATACTAGTTAAATAGAAAATAGTGAGCTTTATGTTAAACTTTATTTGAATATTTTATTTAAAAATTATAAATGCTAACTAAACAGCAGTAATTCTGTTTTACATTACTGCATTAGTTTTAAGTATGACTGTTTTACATTACTGTATTAGTTTTAATGCTGGTGACAAGAGTGAAAATATCGAGGTACAAACTATTTCCTGGCTTGGCTCCTAAGCAAAGCTGTGATGCTAAGTAGCAAATACAGTGTTTGCTGATTGTGTGCTGGTTGGTGTTACTTTGCAAGTACCACTCATGCCTCCTAATGTCTGCTTTAATGATAAGGAAACAGACAGAATGGTGGATTATTTTGTCACATTTAGAAGCAGAGTGGATCCAAGATGGAAATTAGACTGTACCTTCATTCCTTTCTTTTTTTCTATTTATATATTTGGTACAGGGTCTCACTACACAGCTCAGACTTGTAGTGACCCTCTTGTTTTCAGGCTCCCCAGTGCAGGGATTACAGGCATGCTCCACCACGACCAAACACTGGTTTAGCACACCCAGAGGACAGGGCCAGCGCGGCCTGCAGTACTGGGGATCAAACCTGGTCCCTGAGCTTGCCAAAGCAGGCGCTTAGTCCACCGAGTTGTCTTGCAGGCCCTTGAACCTCCATTCTTCCACGTTAGTAGCACCCAGCTGTCCTGCTTACAAACTTAATTATAAGTTTAAGCTTATGGGCAGTCCAGAGCTGCCCTTAGGAAAAAGGCCAGATTCTCCAGCTAGAGACCTGTACTCTGTGCACAGCTTCCCCAACTTAGAAAGGGTCTCCTCCTTCTCCATCCTCTCATCTCCCACTTAGTTTAAGGCTCTGTTGTTGCCATTTTGGATTTCTTACTAATTTTGAACAAATGGTCTTATACTTTCATCTAGTACTGGCTTCTATAAATTAAAACCAATATGCAAAAGGCTTCTTTTTAGCAGATTTTTTATGAAAATTTCAAAGAATAATTCCACATTGGTTATGGTTTACTGAATGATTTTTTCCTTTAGAAAAATATCCACTCTGGGTAATTTTCTCCAGGATATATGTATGTTAGTCTTCCCTTCCTTTAACCCAATTTACAGTGAAATAATCTCAAGCTGAATAGCAGGCAAGGGATCCTGATGTTTTCTCTTCTAGGCTTGTCTTACCTTTGATAGCTTTGGTCCCATTTAAGGTCAACCCAAGGATTAACTTTTATTATTTTGTCCTTTTTGTATGAGGAAACTATTCTCCTTCCTAGTCAATTTCCGTCCTCAGATTATGACCAAAACTGTTCAGTTATTTATTAAAAAATAGAAATGAAGGAAAACTTTCAGACCACACCCACAGTCTGTTCTAGATTACAGCACACTTTTATAGGACTGGTTGACCAGGTGTAATTCAGTCCCTGGAAGAAAAGGAATGCATTAACTGGGTGCTTCACTGCCTCTTGCAGTTATTCCTATTGCAACATTTATTTCTTCTTTTTTGCTGATTAGAATTACTACATGCTTTGAAATGTTAAAGGAGCTTTTACAAAATCAGGAGAAATGCAACTGTGTCTTTTGGAGGCTGTATGCTAATTACTAACTTGACAGGGTATAATAACACAACAACTGCATCAGTGAAGAAAAATGTTGAGCAGTATACACAATTATTTTATGAAAGAAATTTCCTTCCTTTGGGAGAAATCGACATGCTTGCCATCTGGAACAAAGGCGATGTTGAAGTACGTAAGTGGATCACTCCAGCTCTGTGTACATGTGTACATGGGAAGTGATGAATTCGAAATGACATTAAGCAGTTTTGCTTTTGTGAAAAAATAAAAACACTAAAAGGCATAGCAAATAGAGTGAACTCCAAAGATGCACTTCTAAATTTTTTTTGAAACAAATGCAGTAATTTACATGAAAAATCATGGGTAATACAAAATATTAGAATTTCTTTCTCTGATGAAAAAATTGATATTGCATAAGACTGCCATTATTCTTCATAATGTGTGTGAACTGAACATTGATGTTGTTAAGGAAGAGGAATCAGGGCATTAGAAATCTAGGCCAAGAGGTAGGAGCTTTATTCCTAGTAGTGCGTGTACCTAACAAGATAATCTGGCCGTGATTCTCATTAATTAACACATAGAGTCATTTTTACTTTGAATGCCCATAGAGTTTGAAGTACAGCTTTCAATATGAGATTGAGCCTTTATCTCTGTTTGTTTGAGTGAATCGCGAGGACTTTGAAAAAGAGAAAGAATGATGCTTACATTACTTTCTCCTCAGTGTTGCCGTCTTAGCTGTCTCATGACAGAGGTTCACATCTTAGAGGAGGAGGGATTTAATTTCATGGACTCCAGCTTGTGCTCAGCTGGATCCAACACAGGAGCATCGTGTGCAAAGATACAGGCAGAGCAAAGGTGCTCAGTGCATGCCGGCTGTGAGGCAGAGCTCCACAAGACTGCCGGACAGAAAGGGACACAGGCATGTCCACGGTGCCCTGAAGCCACGCTTTCACTACTGACACAGACACACCCCGCAGCTGCTTTACTAATCAGAGAGGTATTTGTTTATCCAATGAAGTTAAAACGTCAGGATGAACATACAGTTGTCAAGTTGATGAGAAATAAAAACATTTTGTTTGCAAAGCTAATATTTCTGTTTAAAAGTAAAGGAAGGAGTTTGGGGATCTTTTGAGTCGTAATATTTAGGATGCTTATGGATCCAAATGGATATTCTTTTACAATGAGAAATAATGTATCCCTGAAGATATGCAGAAGCAGATTTGTAGTAATCTTAATGGTTTGTGAATCCTATTACCACACGGCACTTCTCTTTTTCTCAGTCATAAGGACAGAATAACTTCCATCTCCATTCTCCTAGTGTCTTGAGTGGGTGAAGACTGACCTTAGATTAATAAAGAATAGTGCCAAAGCTCTATACACAGAATGGAAGCCTTCATAAGAAAGGACAAAAAAGTAGAACAAACTGCTGAATTCCTGAAGAGTAATAACTGATGGAGAAGCGAGGCAGTTGTATGTGACATAAACAGCAGGGTCATTGGAATGAGGTCCATATTGTATTCTCTCAGTTTCAGCTTCTCATCCTTGAGCATAGGACGCTGAGTCTTTCTAGCACGCGAAGGGCATTCCATCTTCTACTTTTAGTAAGCAGCACAGATGTCAAAGGATCTTCTACACTTTCTGTTTTGAAGTGGCTTTGGTTAATAATATGCTAGAATAACATTTTAACTTTCACCCTCATGCTAGAGCTCTCATACAACCTCAGAGAACTAAAGATCATGCTTTGGTTTGAACTAGAGGCCAGAAAAATTATTAAAAAGTTGAGGTACAGTCTATTTTGGGCGGAGGGGTTTATATTAAATCATATTATGCTATCATTGCTCCTTCTCCTGAGATTATTTTTTTCAATTATATTTTAAAATACTTCTTTCTTTCTTTCTTTCTTTTTTTTTTTTTTTTCCAGTACTGGGATTGAACTCAGGACCCTGCGCTTGCCAGGCAGGCGCCTATTCTACTGAGCTATCTCCCCAGCCACTAAAATAATTTTTTCTAATGAGGAGATATTCAACGTAAGAGAAACATTAATTGCATCTAGTAGGTATCTCTAAGTTCTACTGTAAATGACTTGTGGCCACTACAGTGTTGTGTTTGTCTTCTCATAGACTGGCCACATCAAACTTCAGTCTGTAAACAAATTTAAGCTATTCAGGAGACAGAATCATCAGTTTGATTCAGGGTTCTTGTCAGGTGAACTGAATTTTTAAAGTTATTAGGACAGGTCATCGTGCAATTAGGACACAATGACATGGAAAGCTATATGTCTTCATTATCTTAGTGATTGGTTATGTAAGAGTCACAGGAGCCATTTAGCATTGGATGGTATTCCTCATGTATGTGAAACTATTGGAACTGGAGGATCTTGTCTTTGTCTCGTCTCATCTCATCTCATCTCTCCCCTCCCCTCTCCTCCCCTCCTCTTCCCTCTCCTCCCCTCCCCTCTTCTCCCCTGTATATCCCATCACATTAGTTTCATGTTACCCTACTTGTAAGTCCCTATCATAATATACTTAAGGATGAACTTATTTACCTTTGCTTCCCATAAGCATAGATTATTTAGCATCTTGGAAATAATGACCATGCTACAAGTGTTATTCCAAGTATTGTTTTTGTCTTGGTCATTTTTTTCTCTCATTGCTGGAGTAAAATTCCTGACCCCCAAAGTTAAGGAAGGAAAGGTCTATTTAGCTCATAGTTTGTGTAGGTTTTAGTTCATACTTGGCTGGCTCCAAGAAAGAGTGACCCACTGCAGAGGGTAACAGTTCATGGAGGTAGAAGACAGCAAAAGCAGTGAGAGCAAAAAAGGAGGAGTGGAGAGCAAGGCCCTTACCCTTCCTTATATTGTATACAAGCTTCATGCCCCAGGGAGGGTATAACATGCACACCCATAATCACAGCACTGGACCATGAATCAATAAAAAATTCTTGAAGCCCACCCCATGACTGGATGAAGGGGGAAAACATGACACAAACTATAACAGTTTTATAAAAATCTCTAAATTTATTTTATTTAAGATGATAAGTATCTCAAGTGGTAATAAATCTAGCAATAAGGTGATAAAAGGTGAAAACCTAGTAACCTTAGTCCTTCTTTACCATCTGTAAAAACATGTTGAATCTCCCTAGCATTTTTATGTCACTAAAATAGGACATAGAGTACTTCATTTTATTGAAGCATAATTTCTTTCTTAATTTATGAATATTAAAGCTATCATCCTCAACAGCCACAGCTAGACAGATTTAGGTCTCTAATTACTCACCAGATCAAAATGCCCAAGACTTCGCCATTTCCCATCATGATGACTGTGGTCAGGCTCCATTGTGTAAACTTCTTGTTCCTGTGCTGCTCTTTTATAGGAATGCTACAAGGATATTTGTAATTATGCCTCTTAGCAGGACTCGCTCCCATCATTCTTGCAGTCATAACTTATCTTTGTACATCAATAAATCTTTCATAACATCATATATTTATGCACTTGTTTTGGACAATGGAGCCAATAAAATGTCAGGGATACCTTTTTATTTAGTATAAGTCACATTTGTAGTTATCATAATCTCAGAGTATAAAGTGATTTTTGTAAAAATTACCTACTTAATAATATGTTAAAAGTCAACTATAAAGAGTGATGGATGACCTAGAAATAGGTTGTTATCTTTCTTAGAATGCCAGTATGTATTGCATTGTAGGTAAACTCATTTGTATAATTAGATGATTTTGGTTGCTATGTCTTAAGAGAGGTAAAAAAGAACTTGAGCTATTTTCTAATTTCTTTAAAAACTCACCCATTTAAAATACGGCAATCTGTCGCTATAATGTGTAATATATCTTATAGTTGAGAACTTATCTGTCTTTTTATGTGTAAAACGAATGCAAAATGTGTTTAATGAAAAGCAGGTTGTTTTACAAGATGTTCAACTGAGAATCATGTATTCTGAAAATATTTTCACACCAGTCACAAGAGTATTTGTGTACATTATTTATTTCATTTGATTTCTGGTGTTATTTCATGCATGAAACTTGAATTATTGACCCATTTCACAAAAATGCAGACACACTCATATGTGGTAAAACTCAAAACCAAATCTAAATCGTATGCTTAGGATAGTGTGATGACTAATTAGCCATGTAACTAGTCATGCTTAATTTAATTGACTTTTTATTTTTAAATGTGATAAAAGAAAAATTTGAATGAACCTCAGCTTAGTTTAATATTTCTTTCATGAGCTCTTTCCTCTCTTTTTATCTGATCCCTTCACTGTTTTAAAATATCTTTCATAGTTTCAACCTCATTACTGGACTTGTCTTTGCCTCACGGTTTTCCACAATCTTTGCCCCGTTGAAGTCTATTGATTCCCTTTGTAATTCTCAGTTCCACTTTTAAGGAGAAAAAGTTCAGTAGGTTCTACTCATATTTTGCAGTGATGTCAGAACATGAGGCACTGGCCAATCCATTGCTGTTGTCACATGTACTCTTCATGCAGTCTGCTTGGGCTGAGCAGGGGGAGTCACATGACAAAGGGTGCTGCCTAAAAGTTACTCCTGCAGGAGTAATTGAGGGCAAATGCTGCAGGTGTGGTGTATGCAGTACTCAAGAAGGAGGAGGGAGGCACTTAAATGGTACACCTTTTCTTGATACTTATTATGATCAAATTTAATATAGTTAGATATGTCATATTTAAAAATGATAAACTCTATTCAAAGATATTTTGGTGTTGGTAATGACAGATGGAATAAGTTTCATTCAATGTTCAGCTCTCATTTGACTGTTATTTAGATAATCTCAGTACAGAAAGAAATGCTCAAAATGGAAGGCTTTGTAATCCTTGAAAATTCCCTGAGAGCATCTCTGAGTAAGGATACTAGACTGGTACCTAAATTTCCTTACATCCCTAGAGTTTATACGCTTAGTTGAATTTCTTTAAGAATTTACACTACAGAGCTCTGTAAAGTATAGCCATAGCATTTTAACTGTGATAATAAAAAATCTGAGTTTTGTTGTTGAAAAATAGAGGTAGGTAATCAGTTTATGAAAGTTTATTTTACCAGTTAGAGCTAAAATGTCCGATTCTGCTATTACCTGATCTGTTAGTTTTCCTTAAATGGTGCTGTTCTACCAAAAGCTAATGTTAACGTACTCTAAATACTGTTGACACATATATAATTTAATATGTTTGGTAGTAAGTAAACTAACTTAACTACACACTCTGTTTTCAGAAGACATATTATATACCTATGACTTGGATGGTTAACTTTCAACATTTAGGAAATAGTAAGAGTTACTGTAATGCAATCCAAATCAAACTTATTTGGACTATGTTTTTACTCCAGATGGAACTCCAATAATAATCTTTCTGAACCATTTGCCTTGGTTTTGAATACTTTCACAACCATGATATTCATAAACTGAAGGTTAATCCCAAGCATGATCATATTATGGAGTAAGGCATTCAAGAGTTGATTAAAGGACCGTATTGGTGCTTTCATAAAAGAGGATCCAGAGACCTTTTGACCTTTTGTGAGGTTATAGATGCTTCTGAGGATAGGTCTTCATCAGACATATTTGATGATACCTTGACTTTAGACCACCAAGGCTTCCATAAGCAATATATTTCTATTGTTTATAGTTACCTAATCTAAGACATTTGGTTACATCTGTCCAAATACACTAGAACAAATTAGCACCAAGACATACGTTACTATATTTGTTTAACAAATGCTCTAAAGTGTGGGAATGGCTTTGGAACAAGGTAATGGTAGAGGCTTGAAGAGTTTGGAAGTAAATTGGTTGAAAAAAGATAAATTGTTATTATAGATCTAAAATGTCCCCCCAAAGTCTCCTATTCATAGATGAGGCTTTTGGAAAGAAATTGGATTGTGGGTATGGCATACTCATGGATAAGGATAAGTGCATAGCTGGCTGTACTGTTTAGAGGCAAAGGCAGGGCCTGCTCAGAAGAAGCAGGTCATTGGGGAAGAGGATACGCTTCTTGGCCCACACTCCTCCCTTCTTTGTCTACTTCCCAGCTGCAATCAAATTTGCCTTAAAATGAATCACACTTTGATTTCACCACTGGTTGATATGAATAGTATTTATTTAACAATGTACTTAAATTTGGTGCTGAAATCGATGAAGGTTTTTGACAAACTCTACGGGATGAACTCTTCTGGCATGTGAGAAATATTTGAATTGTGGTGTTGGTGGTAAGGACAGAATGCAGGGCTCTCAATATTTACCTTTTCACCAAAATTCATATGTTGAAATTGAATTCTCTACATGACAATTTTAAAATCAATTTTTAAGAAGGCCTAACCTCATAATTGAGATGACTGCCCTTAAGAAAGGTGTTTGAGGGAACCATTCTGTCCTCAGCTATGTGAATGCCTCCTGTAAGCACTTGCCCTTCTTGAGACATTGAATTGACCTTGATCATAGGCTTTTCAGCCTTCAGAACTGCACTCAGCAAACTTCCAATGGTAGTAAATTACCCGGTCTAATACATTTTGTTATAACTTCCTGCAGCAATGGAGACAACCTTTGAAGCCTGTTATTCAAAATCCTGGGTGTAGTACATACATGCTATAGAAGGAATTAGGGTTTTAAATTTCAAGTGACATTTATCTTTTTTGCATAAAATTAAAGAACGAAAATTTATACGTGTATTGTCTCTCTATATCTGTTCCTCTGGCTTTTCCTTTGGGATTAACCAGAGACCATATGATATCACATAGGAAAAAAAAATGGAAGAGTATTGTGATTTTTTTTTTTCTAGGAACAGTGCAGACTTTGTTCATCATTCTGAGATCATTATCAGGCTTCACAAGGGCTTGAAAAAGTGACGCAAAAGGACCAGAGATGAACTCAATGGGTTACTCCCATTTTTGTTCACTTCATATATTTATTTTTCAAACACAAAAGTAAGCTTTAAAAAGAAGTAAAACAAGGCAATATTAGGCTAGCACTGTTCAAAACTAACCTATATGTCACAAATGGGCTTCAGTTTTTCCATAGTCCCATTTTGAAAATAAAAAGAAAATGAAAAGAAACATTAAATTAGTATGATATTTTCCACATGCTTTTTTTAAAAAAAATTTAACACAAAATAAATAATTATATTTGTAACAACATATTTAGGTCCCTCTTTTATACTATTAGATCATGAACTCCCACATATTTTATTCTTGCAAAGTTTCTCAATTTGAACTAGTCCCATTGCAAATGCCCAAATAGCACAAGTGACCCATGGCTACACTATAGGATGCCTCTAGTCTAAATTCTCACTGATACTCACCTTCTGACTGAAGGGAGTATAGGTGGTTTTGTCATTAGTAATCATACAATCATTACTCAACTTTTTTTGTCACTGGACAAAGTACCTGATGTACATGATTTACAAAAGAAAAGATTTATTTGGCCCATGGTTATAGAAGGTTGAGTCCAGGGTTGGTTGCATTCAAGGCATAAATAGCATGGCAGAAGGGTTTGGAGGAAGAAAGTTGTTCAATCCATGGTATCTTGAAGGTAGAGAGAAAGAACAGTAATATTCTCAGTGAATGACATACCTTCCCTGCGATCCACTCCTCTGCTCAACCCCAGCACACCTAGAAACACATGCGGTGTGAACTCACCAGTGAATTGATGCATGGGTGAAGACAGTGTCCCCATGACACAGTAACCATCAAGAGCATCACACCTCAGCCAACATGAAGCTTTAGGGGGACATTGTAGTCCTATGTCGTCACAGGTACATTATAGCACAAATCTTTAGGATGTTCCTTTCACTTAGGAATACTCTGCATTGGAATGATTCCTTCAGATGTACTTAAATGTTTACCTAAATGAATGCATGTCAGCAAATTGCTTATTTTACAAATTCCAAATACTTTCACAGTATAGGATCAAAGTTACTGGAAGGATTATCATAAGAAGTTACTCAATTATTAAAACATTACAGAAAAGCACACATATGTGCATATTGCCCTTATATTATTAAATGAAAAGGGTAATATCTGCATTTACCATATTTTTTTCTGAGAACAAAGCAAAAAGTGATTTATTACTAAAATAATTATAAAAGTTTTAAAATTGGTGTTCAATAATATGTAAATGTGATTTTTTTCTTTGTGCCAATATATCTTATTCAAATTATAGTGAACTACATGACCATTTTATTCATAATTTAAAAAAAATATTTAAATTTATAAATTTACCATAGATTATAACTTATGTTGAACCAAAGATTATTTATTTAACATGAACTCATTTTTATTGAAGTATATATAAAGGTACATTAAAAATGTAGAAAGTTATAACAAGTCACCGATAACTATTTCTTCTGAATATTCTAATAGAAGGGCAAGGAAAGAAACAATATTATCTTGTATCATTTTTGTGTAGTTTCATAGCAAAATAATAAAAAATCTTTGAATGTTTTCTTTTGTTATCATTCCAATTACATAAAATCTAAAAAAATCTGTAAAAACAGAGAATTAAGTTTTTACCATTCACTTTGCTGACTTATGTTTCTGTCCGACATTTTGTCATTTGTTGCCTTATCCTGTATTTCTAAGACTTTTATAAATTTAAGGAAATGCAACTGATTTCCTAGGCTATTTCAATAGTCCAAATAGTGGAAGAGTTTCTTAAGCAGTTTCCATTTTTTTCAAACATACTATGCACTGTATTAACGACATAGCATTTTCATGTCTGACAGGCTTTTGAAGGGCTGGAAACTGCTGAAATTACAATTAAAGGATAATAATTTAACATTCTGTTCAGCAATTGATTGTTTTCAGTTGAAGTGCAGTCACACACACTTTTTCTCAAAAAAGAAACCCTTGACTTTCTGCATAAGCAAAGAGTTTATGGGTATTAAAAAGAACTGTATGATATATTGCTTCAGTGATAAAGATGTTTATATCAGTCATCTTGTCTTTAAAAGGCAAGCTTACTTACAAACACTAAAAGACTCCCGAATTAAAAAGAAAGAAGTCTTTAACCATGACCCTAGTATTACACATTGCTATTGAGTGCAGTTACTTAGTTCACAGGTATCGGTGTATATAGTTATTCAGGGTGAGAATCCTACCAATTAACTGCTAGTTTCAAAAACCTGAAGATTCTCAGGATCATTGCCTTAACCATCTTGTGCTTATAAATGTATGATTTTGCCTTTGTCATAGTTGCTAGCTTTTCTCCTTGCCCTCTCTTCGTTGTTTAATCCTTAAATTCTCACTTTCTTTTTAATCGTGTTATTCTTTTCTATTTTTGTTTCTTTTTTTGAGTTCTTACATTATATGATATTTACACATGTGGGTGCTATACTGTCTCTCAAGTAAGTGTTTGTTTTAAAAAGGGTAATAAATGAAAATGGGAGACAAGAAAAATAAAGTCTTTAAAGAACCAAAGTTTGACAAGACTGGTACAATAAACAATAAAATAAAAGAGAGCAGGGACTCATGAGAGGAAAGAGATCACCAAAGCATGTAACTACCTTTTCCTGGAGGTGTCTGCTAATCTAAGTGAACTGGTCTTGGGGTTTAGTTGCTCTGCGGGGCAGAGGCAAGGAGCTCAAAGCCATTGCTTGCCTTTTGGAGCTGGAAGTTCTGTGGGAAACCCATCCCTTGTTAAATAGGGACTGCGTGATACTATGATCCTAACTGGCAATCCCAGGAGTGGAAGATACAGATGCAAGGAAATTCTCCTCCTAGCATCTAGCTTGGAACAATTAAAAATAAACAAAACACTTCTGCCCTTGATTGAAGCTTGTAAATCATTAAAATGCCTTTTGTCTTTTGTGCTGAATAAGTTAGAGGTTCTGGTAATATTTGAAGCCAAAAAGAGGTAGGATCTGAATTACCTTTCAAGAGAATTTCCAAGGCTGTGGTGAGGGAAGAAAGCATAGCACAGGGTGGCTGGGTGCAGATGGGCCAGTTAGTGGGCTGGTATGGTAACAGAGAAGATAAGGCTGGGCACAGTGGGGGACACCTGCAGCCACAGCCTACAGTTAGGGTGAGGTAGGACGATTCTAGCCAGCCTGCACAACTTAGCAAATTACTGAAACCTTGTCTCAAAAAAGGTAAAAGATATTTTGCCATTAATCTCCAACAAAACATTCTTTGCCGCTTTCCACACACTTATCCCATCATTGTCAATACTCTGTGAGGTGGTTGTGAACGTCCTCTCTGATGTGTGTCCTTAGTTGTGCTGCTGGAGCTGCCTCAGCATCTGGGACTGATTCAAAATATTTACCATGTGTGGTCGTTTTGACATTGGAAAAGAGCTGGAAGTCTCCCGGCACCTTATCTGGTGAATAAAAAGGACAAGAATGTGCTGCGGTGACTTTAGGAGGCTGCTCTTCTGCGTGGTGATGCCCAGAGTGACATTCATCATTTAGTTTTTATGTCACAACTTGTAAAGACACTCGTGAAAGAAGATTAGTACAACTTCTTCAGAAAGCAGAAAGAACAGTGAGATAAGTGCATTCACAATGAGTGGAAACATTTTAGGGGGGTTATTTTTTTTTAAATACATCTTTTTTTTTAACATTTATTTATTTATTTATTTAGAGAGACAGAGAGAGAGAGAGAGGAGA
>NDGM011025808.1:0-10731 GCA_002564305.1 Octomys mimax
ACCAATTTGATTTGAAACTGTCTCATTGCTATTTATTTCTCAATAAAATTATGGGAAAAAAGTCTATACAAAGTCAAAATAGATCACCTTACAATCTGATAAAAGCAATCTATGACAAACCAACCACCAACATCATATTTAATGGACAAAAAAAACCGAATGTTTCACTCAACAATCAGGAACAAATGAAGGATTTCCACCTGGATCACTCTATTTAACATACTTTGGAAATATTATCCAGAGCAATTAGACAAGAATTAGACATGAAAGGAATAAGGAGAGAATCAAGAGAAACTATCATTATTCAAAGAAGACATGACTATATAGAAGACCTGAAAAACTCCCACCAAAAGAAGTCTAGATTCCATAACCAAATTCAGTAGCATAGCGGGATTAAAGTCAACTCTCAAAAATCAATAGCATTCCTGTATACAACCAACCAACTCACTGAGAGGAAATTAGAGAAATCATAGTTTTCATGTAGTATCCAAAAAAATCCAAAGCTGGCATAAGAAATCAGCATGGTACTAGCAAAAATCAGAACTGAGAATCAATGCAATAGATTATAAGATGTATATACAACCACAAACATACTCAGCCACCTTATCTTTCACAAACGGGCCAAACATGTTCACCGCAAGAAAGCCTCTTTAAACAAGAGTGCTGGTAAAACTGGATTCCATATGCCAAAGACTAAAACTAGAGTATTTCTATCACCATACACTAAGGTGAAGTGGATCAAAGATCTAAATATTAAAATAGAAAGAGTAAATCTACAGGAAGACAAAATACATATCAATCTAGAAGAAATAGGGATAGGCAGTGTCTTCATGAACAAAAACCAAACTGCATGAGAAATACTTCAAAGAATCAACAACTTAGTTCTCTTATTTGTGAAAAGTTTCTGCATATGAAAAGAAATTAACAATAGTAAAAAGAAAACTCATTAATTGAAAGAAAATTAGCCAACTGTCCCTCAGAAAGAACTTCATGAAGATATAAATTTTTTTTAAAAAAATCACATTCCTCAAAATTAAAAGACCCAAACCAAAATCAGGCATTTTAGATGAATATGCCCTTCACAGATGAAGAAATACAAATGGCAAATAAATACACAAAATAACATTCAACATAATTGCTCATTTGAGAAATGTAAATTAAAACAACAGATATTCCATCTCACCCACAAGACTGGCTATTACAAAAAAAAAAAAAAAAATTAACCAATAACAAATCCTGGCAGGGGTATGGGAAAAAAGGAACCCTTCCCCACCATTAGTGGAAATGCAGATTGGTATAACCAGTGTGGAAATCAGCATGTAGATTCCTTTACAAACTAGAATTAAAGGATTGATTTAACTCCTCTTCTGGATATCTTCCAAGAACAATTAGAAACATCTTATCACAATGACATATGTGCATCCATGTTTATAGTAGCACAATTTGTAACAGCTAAACCTTAAAAACAACCCAAATGTCCATCAACCAAGGCATGGATGTAGTATTTTTATGCAATAGAGTGTCATTCAGCTACACAGAAAGATAAATGAAGGCTTTTATAGGTGAATGAATTCAATTAGAGACCATACTTGTAAGTGAAATAAATCCAACTCATATGTGTAAACATGATATTGCCTCCCCAGTGTAGGAATCTCAAATAGGAAATAAGATCAAAAAAGGCATGATATACATTGTGTAAGGAAATAAAAGTGCTCAAAAAGGAGAAAAGGAGGATATATGTATCATAGATCATAAAATATATATATATATATATATATATATATATATGATAGCTAAGATAATTGTATTACTAATTTCTATTAGTTCACTGAAATGAAAAGTTAGTATTTGTATTGTTTGATCAATTTAGATGTCTATATCTGGTAATCTGAGCCAGTACTTTGAAAGTACCAATATGCAATATGATAACAATTGTTTATTTCCTATCATCTTATTTTGAAATTATGTAGTTTTTATTATTTCTTCTCTATATTTTTAATTTTTTAATAAAGTATCTGCAGCAATAGTACTCAACTTTTCTGGATGAAATGAAGGACCGTTTTTCATATGTGACTAAAAAAAATCAAAGAAAAAGAACATATGAATGTAGCTACTCAACTAAATTGAGGCCAACATGTCATGGTTTTTTAGGCAATCACTTCAGGCAGTCTCGTGTGCTCATGTGTGCTAAGATCCTAAAAATGACCTCGGTTTCCATGTAAAATAAGGCTTGCAAATATAAATGAAATATCCAAATAGGTTTATCCAAATAGAAAGTTCCATGAAGACTAAGAATTATAATTTTTTAAAGTCGACTTGAAACACTTGTTAATTTTCCCTAATAAGTTGAGTTAGATTTAGTCTTTTTATTCATTTTAATGAGAAAATATAATAGTAATGAAACTTTCAAAACAAGTTAGTAGGACAGTTACAATAATTGATACATTGCATATTGTTGACTTTCTAGTAGTTATTCAGAGGATAAGATGGAAACATGATATCTTGTCTAAAACAATATCAGTACACACCTTTCTTCTCAATGAATGAACTAAGAGAAAACAGCCATGAAGCAGATTTAGTCTTTTATGCTAAAAAAAAAAAAAAAAAAAAAAGAACTGTACCTATCAGAAAGGAAAAGTATAGGAAACTAACATTAACTACTAATCACTCTATGAACTAGAAACATGAAAAATAACAAAAAAGGAAAATAAGATAAATGCCTCTTAATTCAAAGGATAATTGGTCTGTTTATATTTTTCATCCGAGCAACTATAGTGAAGCTAAAAGTGCATAAAAACTGAATTTATATTTTAAAATTGCTAATTTGAATATTCTAGTATTAATAATTACCAATTAAAATGAAATAATGAGATAGCCTAAACTAGAATGAGACCTTGTTTCATAGATAAATAAAAATTTAAAATTAAATATTCTCTCTAAGCATGATTAATTTTAACTCTTAGCAGCCAGCCAAATAGCTCAGCAGACTATAGCACCTGCAAGCAGGTGCAGGGGCTGGGGTTCAACCTTGGGCCTTGGGGTGCCGGCCTCGCCCCCAGGGCAAGCTGAGATGGCAACTGAGACTAGGCTTGGTGGCGAATGCACCTGTAATTCCAGTTCTTGGGAGCCTATAAAGAGGTGGAGCACTACAAGTCCAATCTAGTAGTAAGACCTTGTACACCCTTCCCTAAAATACAGACAAAAATAAATAAATTTTAACTCTTGCCTAGAAATGTGACATATAGAACACTAAATGTTAGTAAGTCTGTTTCATAAATCCACACTTCCCAGTGAATTAAGAAGGAAATACCTGTTGCTGTTTACATACATAATTTTATTTTATTTTTAATTAATTTAATTTTTTCCAATTTTTTTTTTTCAGAACGGGGGACAGACCTCAGGCCCTTGTGCTTGCCAGGCAAGCACTTATTCTACAAGCTATCTCCCCGGCCCCTCCATTTATGTATTTGGTACAGGCTATCACTACGCAGCTCAGACTAATAGTGATCCTGTTTTCAACCTCCTCAGTGCTGGGATTACAGACGTGTGCCATCATGCCTGCACTTGGCTCATTGTGCCAAAGGGAAGGGGACACCTTGCCATGTGGTGCCAGAGATTGAAAATTGGTCCCTGTGTTTGCCAAAGCAGGTGCTTAGTATGCTGAGCTATCTTGCAAGCCCTATGTATATGATTTCATTTAAACCTGATATACTAAATGAAAGTTAACAAGTTGGCAAACAAAATTACCAAAACTGAAATTTAAATAAGCATTTAACCATACTTTTTTAAAAAGTTCAAATTCAACTTCATGAAGATTGAAATTTATGATGCATTCATAAGAAATGTGAAAATCCTACTGGCCTGTCTATTCATATTGCTAGGGTCTTCTAAGTATGTGTCCCAGGGAAACTTATACACCCTTCCTAATATTAAGATGCAATATATTTGAGTTGATGAGATTTATCTAATACCAAGGTTCTTACATTGATTTAATGAGACAATATAGGATTTGAAAGAAAAATTGTATTATAAATTTGTTCTTTACATTTGCCAGTTTCTGCAGCAATACTGACCCATGATTGGTGCAAAAGTTCACCATAAGACACTTAAAGTAGGAAACATTTGAAGAAATAAGGGCTCTAAGGTGAAAGAATAAAAAAGGTAAGCAACTGTTAGGGACAATAACTTCTAATGAAAAGTGTAAGCCAGAAATGTGTAAATATCACAACCAGAAAATGGGAAAATATTTCAACATGACAGATACATTGCCAAGAAATCTATTATCTTTTCCCTTATATGACAAAGCCATCCCTTACAAAAAAACTAATTGCTACTATTAGCATTAGGATAAAAATCAATGGAAATGTTCATTAAACACATATGAAAGTTTTACTGTTTTTTTTGAAGTGATTTCACATACTGGAAACTCATTCTGCATAATGTAGCAATGACCTTTATTTTTTATTGTGATAAAGTAATAGCACATCAATCTCTGTGTACTACCTGTACAGACATAAAAGCCAAATGTGTACTTGACTATTAAATAAAATAAAAAGGCCACAGGACATAGATTCAAGTCAATTCCTGGTATTAGGTGCTTATCAGACCGTGGCTACCAATGGTGAAGAATATTGTTTGGATAGGTTAAATATCCTTTATCTAAAACTCTTGGAATGGGATGAAAGTATTTCAGATTTCCAACTATTTTAAAATATTGACTTATCTGTATATGACCAATGATATAACTTAGAGATGGAACCCAAATATAAAAACAAAAGGCCATTTTTGTGTCAAATAAATCTTATAAACAGCTTTTATACAATTCTGATAGTATGCCTGTGTTTTGATTATGACATATAACATGAAGTCAGATGTCTGATTTTTCATTTGTGGTATCATAATGGAGCTCAAAAAGTTTCAGATTTTGGATCATTCTAAATTTTGGATTATCAGGTTAGCTACTTGCCTTATACCATAAAATATTCAGTGGAAATCCTTTCTAAATACTTAGTTCTTATAGTATTGTAATCCAGCCACATTTATATCAACTTTTCTATTAAAAATTTTGCTGTATAAATCATTTATGTGATTGGGGGTAGGTCAATCTTAAAGAAATTTGCACTGCATACTATATAGAGTCATCATGCTTTCATACATTTTAGGAATATCTATCTGTTGCCAAAGCTCATCATGAGTTTATCTTAATCCATATCATTTGTCCAGGAGGGTTTACAGTATGCCCATTTAGTAATATACATTACCTTTGATTCTAGGTTTCATGAAACCTAGACCTTTGTTTTTTTTTTTTTTTTTTTTTTTTTTTTGGTGGAACCGGGTATTGAACTCAGGCCCTTGCACTTGTGATGCCAGCGCTTATTCTACTGAGCCATCTCCGCAGCCCCAAAACCTAGAACTTTGTAAATTTAATTTTTTGTGTGACATCACTACTTAGTTCAGAATCAGGCATATAATGATCAGTCACTTAATACTGTGTTTCAATCAGTTATTCAAAAATTGTTCATTATGTATTTAATATGTGTCAAGTATTTTCCTAAGTGATAGAGATTTAGAAAGATAGTAGAGATTTTGAATCTCATGCTAATCATACTTTATTGTGTATGGTGATTGACAATAAATATATGAAGTGGCAAATGATAATTTATGTGAGTAAATTAAAACTAAAGCACAGAAGTACAAGGCAAATGCTGGGATTGAGGAGATAGGATTCAAATTTTATAAAGGGTGAGTAGTAAGGATACATTAAAATATCACATTCAAGTAAAGACCTAAAATGAAGAAGGAAACATAGGCAAAAATACGTGGAAAAAAAAGAATTCAAACAAAAAGAATAGCACATAGAAGGCAGGAGTAGGCTGTTTACTTCCTACAAAATATCAGGTTAGATTTATATAGAAATGTTCCTTTTGTAACAAAGAGGTCTTATATTTACACGAGAAAACACACAAGAACATACACGTACACAAACTTTAAATATTTCATGTCAGAAAAGAAATTCTAAAAATATATGTCTAGGGAATTTGACATCATTATGGTAGTATCACACTTCCCAAGGGGAATTGTCCAGCTCTGCTAAAACCAAGAGAACATAGTTGTTTAAGCATATGTAATCTTAAGAAATAAACTAACAGAATAATAACCTCGGATATTAGTAAAACAAATGTCACAGGTCTGAAGAAAGATAAAACCAATTTAAACTTAGATACATAATAATGAAATCCATAACACTATAATACCTAAGGAAATGAAACACTTAGACTATTTAAAGCAAGACAATGTAAAATGCATAGTAGAAGAACAGGCAAATAAACCACGGAACAGTGAGTATAGCAATATCAAGACATGGAAGGGAGAAATGAGAAGACCTAGTGGTCAAGAACAGCAGCAGCTGGGGCTACTGCAGACAGGTAATTGTCAATGTATGTGTCACAAAAGGCCAACAAAAGAGAAATATTTCCGCAGTAATTAATTACCAATGGTTCTCATTTGCCAAACCTAGCCAAAAGATAACTGACTCGGGAGCCTTGGGAAGTCAACATGTAGTGACTTTCTTAAAAGACAACCAAGCAAGGTAAGAGAAAAAAAATGAATCTATGAGCCAAACAATCTAGAACTTGTACAAATGTCAAAGACAAAAGAGGAAAGCTTGATTATTCACAAAATAAACTGAACTAAAGATATTTAATTTCTCAATAACAGTAGTCTACAATAAAATAATATTTGCCTTCAAAGTGCTAAGAGAAAGTAAATACTTAAAATCATACATTCAGCTAAAATATCATTAAGGAATGAAACTACAATACAGTCTGGAATACAGACTCATCATTGCCCTTTATTACAAGGAAAAAAGAAAAAAATATATATATATCTCATTCTGAAACATGCAGGAACTGTCAAACAATGGACAATGGACATACATTTCAGGGGAAAAAAATAAAAACCTTGCATAAGATGTATGTTCAGGCTGGCCAGATGGTGCAGCAGATTAAAGCGCCTGCTTAGGCAGCAACAGGGGCCGTGTTTCTATCCCTGGCGTGCCCTGCTGGCCCCACCCCCAGTGTGCTGAGATGGCAACTGAGAATGGGCATGGTGGCATGCGCCTGTAATCCAAGCACTTTGGAAGCTGGAAACAAGACGATCACTACAAGTCCAATCTGTGTAGTGATACCGTGTAGACCCTGTACTCAATATATAAAAAAATAAAAAAATAAATAACATGCATGCTCTCCTGATTTAACACCTGTAGACTTTTATCTATGAAAAACCCTAAAGGATGCTGTATGTTGTAGAAACCCACCACACTGCCAGCTCTTTGAAAGAAACCTGAAAATGCATGTGTAGCAATTACCATGACCCAGATTACTCAAGAAGCAATTTATTGCATTAATAAATGTCTGGAAAGTAATAATCACCACCTTGAGCACCTACTGTAATTGCAGAGGCCAAAAGTAACTTACATTAATCTCATGTCTCAATAAATTCAGTATTAAAATACTTACATAAATTTTCTATTCATGAATTGTATATAAATATTTGGCAGAATTTGTGTATATATAAAATTGAATACAGAAAAAGGATTTGATGAAAACAAATTGAAAACAAGGCACGTGAGACAGTGGTGTTCTCACTATTCAACTATTGCTTCCTAAAAACCAACAATAAAAATACAATTGTAGTGTTTACTAATTCCAGTAGTGTAAATGTTGCCATCATAATCAATTGCAAAATAAAAACACAATGTTACTTAAGTGAAGTTGGAAAGAAATGGACACTCTCAGTTGTTGACAATCAGCATGAGTTTGCTTCAATATACCACCAGACACAGGACACCACATAGGAACTTACAAACAAAATTTTAGTATGAAATTTTAATTAATATCAGTTATTAAGACACATAAAAATAAGTTGAATATAAAATATTAGAAGACTAACCTGAAGAGGACTAAATATAAACATAAAGTTTTCTGAAGTATTTATATGGTTTGAAAAAAAGGAGAGAGGCACTCATAAGTGTAAATTATTATTAAAAACAGTATTATTCATAAAGTGATTTCTTTGGCTTAAAATTAAACTAAAATATACAAATTTTAACCAAAGAAGGAATAAATGATCTTAAGAAATTTCACACAATACAACTTATCATAAAAAAGAATTTGCAAAAATCACAGTAAAAATAAGATATAAACTTGGTTTTTAGTCATTTGGTCTATACACAATCACAGATAAAAAACAAATTTCTGATTAGTACTTTGAATTCTAAATCTTAATACTGCAATTAAAATAACAAGGTTATAACAAAGCTTGCAGTGACTACTTATAAGCTAAGCACAGTATCTTTTGGGCACACAAGATAATTTACAAAAATGTACTTATGTGATATATAAACCACACTGTATGTTTCAACATATACCAGATAATTAAAATCATTGTGGTGGTCAGCTTTTCCTTACTGCGACAAAATGACTAATATAATCAGCTTAAAGAAGGAAATGTCAGTCTGTGGTTATCTGGCTTCACTGCTTTCAGGTCTACTGTGAGGCAAAAGTGCTACAGCAGAAGGGTGTGGCAGTGGCAGGATGCGCATTTCACTGGGACCTGGAAGTAGGGGTAGAGGTCTCAGATCATATGTTAAAAGGAAAGGATAAGATAAAATTATCAAGAAACCAGAAAAGGTACATCAAAGCAACATCATAAAATATAAAAGCAAAAAACAAATAATTCTAAGACAATAAAAAGCCAAACTATATAGTCGACAGAATAAAATGTTCTTTGAAATATTTACATACTATATAAATACAATAAAGGTTCTGAATAAAAGACAAAGAAATTGTTTTGTAAAAACAATTGTAAAAACAGACTAATCTACCTGGACACTGAAATAATTACTGAATACTGACAATAATCTTTTGTCAATTATTTAAACCAAATACTCTATTTAAATAATTTTTCACTGCATAATATAAGAAGGCCTTGAACTCAGTGCTTATCCCAGGGTGTCCTAAAACCTGAAATACTGCTGCCTCAGCCTACCAGAGTGCTGGGATTAGATATATGTGAAGCCATGCCTGGCCGATTTCATAATTTTAGAAAGATACAAGTGGTTCAAATAATAGAAAAGTTACAATAAAAAAATTATAAAGATGTTATATAAGTAGTTACCTATTTGTCTTTCTTTCTGTGTCTCTGCCTTTCTGTCTATGACTCTGACTGTCTATTGCTGTCTTTCTGTCACACACACACACACACACACACACACATTACCATCCCAAACACATTTAAAGTACAATGTTAATAAACCTTCAGAAACCAGATAAGGTATATTTTCTAAAAATACAACTAAAGAAAATATTAAAGCAGCTCACCTTTTTAAAATACCCTAAATGCTGACATCAAAACCAGATAAGCAACTATGAGAAAGTACAGTCTTTATAATAATGAGAAGGCCAAAGTTAATAAAAACACAGTTACAATTATTATTTATATAAGTATTTTGATAAGAATTCCACAATAACTATTTAATCTGTATGTTAGTCATGTGAATTTTTTTCATCTTCAATTTTAGGATCATTTTATGTATTATTTATTTTTATTTCAAAGTGAAACAAACAATAATGTAGAATTATGACAGCATTTGTAAATATGAGATTACAAATACATCAGTGGATTAAAGTGCCTGCAAACAGGCGCAGGGGCCTGGGGTTGGATCCATGGGCCTGCCATGTTGGCCCTGCCCCCAGGGCACACTGAGATGGCAATTGAGAATGGTTGTGCTGGTGCATGTCTATAATCCCAGCTCTTGGGAGGCTGTAAACAGGCAGATCACTACAAGTTTGATCTAGTAGTGGCACCCTGAACACGCTGTAGACCCTACCCTAAAATACAGAAAAAATAAAAGGAGATTAACAATGTTTAATATATTATGTATTGTTACCTTCAACATAGCCGCTCTCAAAGTATAGGTATTCACAATTGATCAAATATATATAAGCACAAACCATTTTTTCAATGAAATAAAAAAGTCAGTAACATAACTATCTTATATACCTTTTTTAAATATAGATTTTCTTTATCTTTCTTTTCTCCTTATACCTGACCCAGTTGTTGTTTCTTTTTGAGTAGATATTTTCCCTTTCACAATATCGATTTTAGATTTTGGGTCTTATTTACCTTTTCAGTTTCTTATACTCTGGAACCAATAAAATGTTCACAGATGCAAGGTTGATTTATTTCACATATGAGTATCCTTCATAGCTCAGTAGTACTCCACTGCATAAAAAAACCCCATCATTTTTATCCATTCCTCAGTTGATAAGCATTTGAGTCCTTTTTAATATTCAGTCCATGGGAGGCTGGGGAGATAGCTCAGTAGAATAAGCGCTTCCCTGGCAAGCGCAAGGGCCGGAGTTTATTTCCTGGTTCCGATAAATAAATAAATAAATAAATAAATAAATAAATAAATGAATAAATAAATATTTAGTCAATGAAAATTGTGTTGCTACAAATATCGGTGTACATTTCTTTTGACGTGAAAAAACTTCTCAGTAAGAGCAGGTCCCAGTTGTTAATGCTTTCACCTGTTTCCCATGCGATTTGATTTCTGTCCATGAACTCTTTGCCTACCCACATGTCTTCAAGAGTTCCTCCTACTTTCTCTTCTAGGAGATTTAGTATCTCTGCTTTAATGTTTAGATCTTTAATCCATTTTGACTTTAG
>NDGM011025813.1:0-21813 GCA_002564305.1 Octomys mimax
GCACAGGGACCACGGTTCAATCCCCCAGCACCACATGCCAGCTAGCCCCGCCCCCTGGTGGGCGGAGCTGGCCACACACACACACACACACATAAATAAATAAATAAATAAATGTTTTACACTTGATCTTAGCCAAAAGGCCGAGAAGCGATAAATAAATGTTTTTTTTTTAAAAAAAAAAGAGGACATGAGGAATACACACAAATTCTCTGCCTCGAAACATGGTATGTTGGAGGTCGACGGCCCAGGCCAACTCCATAAATAAGCATCTAACACAGTAATACCATGTTCTCATGCCACATACAGAGTCACTGCCATGGGGCAGGATGGATTAGGATGACAGAATTTCTATCTTTGCTCTTGTTTGGCCTAGTAAGAAAAACAGACAAATTAATGTGCAATTGTTCTTATTTTTAAACCTCAAGTCATAAATAAAATGAAGGATGCTGGCAGAGGGTTAGGAAAGATAAACTCACTCACATTAGCAAACCCAGGAAAGCTTCTAAGAGATGAGGCCCTTTGAATCAGAGGAGAACACTGGAAAGAGTGGAGAACAGTGAAAAGGAACCCAAAGCAGATCATCAATTTTCTTCTGGAACAAGAATCCCAGAGGCAGGGTGGGCTGGGCTGAGCTGGGGACAGGGACAGTGGTAGGAAGGCTGCAAAGTGGGGGCTGCTCTACCATGAAGGTCTGTCTAGCCCTTTCCCAATAAGACCTTCCTGTACCTGACTGATGTGACCCTAGAATGTGGAAATAAGGATCTGCTTGGTAGCTCATGGACTCAATTCCCCCACTGCCAGCATCTCCTTAAACACAGGGCTCAGAACCCCAAAGAACAGCAAAGAGCTCATTTGCTTCCCTGGTCTGGAGCCAGCTGGCAAAGTATTGAGCAAGTGAAATCAATGCAGTGTGACCTGCACAGGTCACCTCAGTCCTCTAAAGGCCCTTCCATCTGCGCCTATGGCTGTGCTCAGCATCCCATGCAGCATCCCATCCTGGCCACCTCCCATCCTGCTTCCAGCTCTTGCCTGGGGAAAGAAGCCCGCCAGACTTCTCACCTCTGCATGCTCTTAGACTTCAGAACCTGTTGGCGCCCAAGATTCCCCAGCCTGGGGTTTCAGGGCTTGGCAAGGAGGTAGAATTAAATACATGGCAGATGTGCTCATGGTCAAGGGGCTTTCATTCTTTTGCTGAGTTGCAGTTTCCCTGACAGTCTTTCTCTCTCCAACTCCTCTGATTAGTTCCCATCCCATCACACCATGAGGTCTTGAGGTCTGTGAATTTAACTTTGAGCATATGACGAGGTCCGACAAGCCTGCCAGTGTCAGGGGCCCAAGAGCTACAAAAGGTAGAATACAATGGCATCAGCATCTGGTGACAGGAGAAACCAGTCACAGGGGAGTTTATCTTGGGAGGTGACAGGCAGTGATAGGTGCTGCAGAGTCTTAATGTCAACCAGTATCTTGGCGGTTGAAGCTCCGCTCACTTAGGGCCAGGACATTATCAACTGGGCTTGTGCCCTGAGGAATAGATGTGTCTGTTACTAGTCTAAGAGGCCTGGGACACTAGCATAATAAATGCTGAGCCACATAGCAACAATGACTGCAACCCCGAGATGAATTGTTTGAGGAGCAAGTCATATCAGAGTGACTTTTAAATAACTGTTCTTTTCAGCCTTCTGTTTTTCAACTGGGCAGCCATTCCCAGCTTAAATGCCACTCTCTGTCTCTTAAGGGAGTATGAATTCAGAGTTCTGTGTGTTCAGAAAACCATATGCTTCTTTTCCAGTCTTAGACCACATCATCAATTTTGATAATGGAAAATGACTACTATGTTTGCATATAGTAATTCTACATAAAAGGGTAGGCTGTCTACAGACTGCTGCTGTCTTTAGAAACCACCTCATAGCTCCTGTCCTGAGACAGCAGAGGCACAGCTATAGAGGCAAATGGTGCTCTATAATATATTTGTCTCATACCTGTACTATAGTTACAAGGGGGAAATACTTGGTGCCAAAGAATTGGTTTTGCTCTCTTCTAGTAAACAACTAACACTTTTTAACAAAGCAGTTCTGGCCAATGTTAATGCAGGAGTGTTTCCAGGCTAAGCAAGATCTCCAAATGCGTGCACCTCTCGTGAGTGCAGCCTATGAGTGTTACCTTGTATGGCCAAAGGGCCTTAGCCGATCACATCAAGGATCTCCGACAATTATTATCCTGAATGTCACCACAACTGTCCTTACAAGAAGGAGCAGAGGGAGCTTTGACTACAAGAGAGCGGATGACTGTGACTGTAGAACCAGAGATTGGAGTGGTGCAGCCACAAGCCAAGCCATGCACCAGCCCCAAGAAGGTAGAAAAGGTGAGGAAGAAATTCTTCCTAAGGCCTCTGGAAGAAGCCAGCCCTCCTGACATCTCAATTTTAACCTAAAAAAATTGATTTTACATGTCTGGCCTCTAGAACTATAAGAGAGTACAGCTGACTTATCTTACTTAGCTTCTTAGATTGTGTTGATTTCTTAGAGCAGTTTTAGGAAATGAACACACCATCGTGCGCCCATGAGGCCACCTTCAAGATGAAGCCTTGGCTATGGAGCCATGTCCCATGTTTCTGATGCCTAGTTTTTTGCAATGGATATATGAGGGACTATCCATTAGATGTGCACTAGTATAGATTTGATAGTATAAAAGTGAGAACCATCTACTTGGCTTATTTATAACCAAGTGTTTTTTTAAAGCAGCAATAACAAATGAGCCTTCTGGAACTCGGAACTTCCGCTTGTGCAGCAGCACAGGTTCTAGTTAGAGCCCCTCCTACAGCTTTGGCCAATCAGGAGGCACAGGGTCAGGCGCCCCTGTGTGCTGCTTTGGAAGTGAGCACTGAGTGTAATCTGGAGCATCCAGCATTGGTGCTGACGGGGCATGAGTCCTCCAGCTGCCCACAGTGCCCTCCGGAGGCCGAATAGGATGCCCACTGTCCTGCTGCCACACATTCCTGAGAAGGCTCCTTTTTGTGCTATTTTCATCTCCAACTCAGAACTTCCTTCAGCCTTCACTGACATCTTATGTGTCTCTATAAACACGTTGGGAGTGGGACACACACTGTGATTCGCCTTAGGCCCCGTGAACCCTGGGGACATTCTTGGATCCTCCATCCTTGGACTGCACACAATTGTTCGAGTTACGTAGGAGCAGGAGAATTCGCAGACTTATCCACAAAGCGTAGGGTCAGAGAGGAAGAATGCAACGAAGACACGGAACATCAGGAATGTGATCTCATTTGGTCCTTGTAACCCTCCTACATTGAGCATCGTGTCGCAAATTCATAGAGCCACAGAGAAGCAAAGAAACTTTTTAAGTTTCTTGCTCAAAATTGCCCACTTTGGTGGCAGAGCTGTGCTCCCAGCCCAGCCTGGATCAAGTCCAAGGTTCTTGTTTTTCACGACATGATTTTGAAGGCAGTGCAGGTTCCTGAACAAAATGTTCTGGGCATTCCCAACTCCTCGAAGAGGAGGGGAAATCCATTCAGGACAGTGCTCCCAAGTGACCAGAGACCAAAGAGGCTTGTTTTGAAAAGCAAAGCTTTTCTTTCAAATGGTGCTCTCTGTCCAGTTCATTCCTGAAGAACAGCCTTGGCTCATGGGGCTGTGTGGCCTCTCGCTGGGCTGTCCACATGGTCTCGCCCCTGTGATAGCCCTGCCCCAGCGATACGCGATCTCCAGCAGCTGTCCCAGAGCTTCACTCCTGTCGCCTTTCTTCTTCCTGCCTCCAGTTGTTCCCCAGCTCAGCTTCGCCCTCCCCTGCCCTATTACAGGGCTCTGAGCTCCAAAAGCCAGGAGCAGAATAAGTGGTCTCTCCTGGGGAAAAAGGGTTTTCCACCACATTGACCATGAAGATCACGCTGAGAACGAATGGTGAAGATGAATATCCAAGGATCTATCGAAAACTGGCCGGCCGTGGTGGGGAAAGAGAGAAAGCTGGAGTTGAGTTTATGAAAGTTTTCCACTAAAGTCAGCAACGGCTTAAATTCAAACCAGGCACGAGACACTTGACTCTCCATATGAGTTGTTCATCAAAGGACCAAGAGAAAGGAAATCTGAGCCCGAGCAGGATCTGCCTGAAAGCTTTCAAGTGATTCCTTTCAGTATGGAAACTATTTCCTTTGTACACGCTCAGGAACACACAGCCGGCTCTTTTGGAGCCTGGTTCACACTCAATTCAGGTCACAGTTCTTGTGACCAGTTTTTTTTTCAAGTCGTAAGTATGAAAATGTCTACTGTTCACACCCATGTGGCCCAAGCACACAGACACACACAATTATAAATAGCAGCACCTTGTTTACTCATGCCGGAACCTATATAACTTAGACATTGAATCTGGGCTTAATAAAACAGGCAAGCACTGGGGTGTGCAGCTGTCGGGTAAAAAGCAAATAAAGCAGGTGAGCGCTGTTGCTACAGGGGCTGTTAGGGTTATCTGTGACTATATGTTAAAAATCAAAGAAAGTCATATGTTATGGTATCGCTCATGTTCCTTAAATAAAAACAAGCTTGGAGCTTAAGTGTAGATTTGTCTACCAAGGAAAGCCAGCTGTTTACCCAGGATTGCCCCAGTAAAAGTCAAGGAGGAGTAGCCCAGCTCCCTGGGGGAGACAAGTCTTAGGAGTCTCCACCTTGGGCTGCCTCTCTTTCAGCTGTGCACTTGGACAGATGGCTCTCAAGTTCTTAGTGCTGTTCAGAGTAGCTGGGGGAAGGGGAGGGTCTCACCTCTGCCCACCTGGGCTTTAGCTTACCTGCTTGCTTGCCTTCCTAAGACTCACCCCTGCCTGGACGGGAGCACAGATAGATGTCATGCAGGATCCCCCGTGTGTTTGCTAACTCTCTGCATCAACGTTTCTCTTGTCAGTTTTGTTTGTATCTTTCTTGTTTTTTTTTTTTCTATTTCAAATTGTATTTTCTTTGTTTCCCTCTGTAGCCTAGTTAGCTTCTCAGAAAGCAGAGCTGGAAAGCCCTCTTCACGCATCTCTTCTGTCCCTGTCCCCTACCAGCGCATGATTGTTTTGCACAGGTGATTTCCCATTGCTCAGGCAAGTCTCCTCCTACAGAACCCTTGCTGTGGGTTTCCCACCACTTCCCCAGGAGGCCATCCCTGGGCCTTGTGGGGCCGGCTGAAAGGCACATTCCCTAAACACCTAGGCACAGTATTTCCTTTCCCTCATTTCATGCTAGGCCTCGGGGCCTTCCGTCCTGAAGGTGATGTGGGTTCCTGTGTGCACTGCACCCTCTGCAGGAGACACTAGGTTGATATCTCCATGAGCCCATGGCTAGTTTTGAGTGGCTTCTCCTTTGGAGAAATATCCTTCTCCTTCTGGACAATCCATAGTGGACCAGAATTATAAGACATTCACTTAAAAGGCCATCTAGGTTTACACTTGGCATGGGGACACTCCGCAAATGAAATAAAATCAGAATTTTACCCATTAGCTAGTCTTCTTTGCATTAACTAGTTGTGGAAAGAAAGTACTATTGCCAGTCCTTTCTGTTTATTCCCAAGATGACTGGGTTTATCCTTGTGCATTTCTATCTATTTCTAGGAACTAGTTTTAATCATATTGAGGCGAGGGCTGTGGACCTTCCCCAGACCCACATGGTGTCTGCACAGAGACAGCCCCTCCCCCTCACACACATGCTCGAGTGTTCTGGCCCAAGGCCCGTGTTCAGGCTGCACCAAACCGCCAGTGGAATTTGGTTCCGAGTCAGCTTTTCTTCATGAAACTTGAGACTTGGGAAACTTTCAAACAGCTCCTGCAGTTTTAGACTCAAGAAAGCCACCCAAACTGAACTAATAATAAATATAAAGGGAGATTTAGGACTATTACTAAAACCTTACTTGAGTAATGGCAGGATCAAGTCAGGATTTTTTCAAAGTACAGCAAATTCTCTTTTAACCCAAGTTGGGATGAAACCCTAGGTTTCCATTCTTGGGATGATTAAATTTGCCTGGTTATAAACTTACACTTTTTTCCTTTATTATACTAAAGAAAAGGATGCCATTTAATATAAATGTGCACACGTGAGGCTTCCTTTAGATCTGTCATGCAATGTCTGTCACTCAGGTAACTGTCACATGCTTTTCTTTGCAGCTTCTTGGAATAATTGCCAAAAATGTAATGAAAGTTTGGGAACTTCTGCCCCAAATGCCCAGCTGAGTAGAAATGTCATTTCAGGGAGAGCAGATCAACACAGTCGAATTATCTCCTCTGTAAGTCAGCATGCTTTCCCTTTCCTTCCATGTTTCAGTTGTGCATATTTTGCTTTACCAGTTATTCTCATTTCGAAAGCATCCTTCTCTCCATTGCTAGGCCCTGACCTACACACATGGGAAGGAATTTTTGCCTTTAAATATCTTGCTACACCAACAGTTCTTTCCCCCCTAGCAATAATTTCTATCTTCAAACTCATTTTGGACGTAGGAATGATTCCCAGAAAAGGGTCCCCAGACACCTTGAGGTCCTGCAGGTGGTAATGGGAGTCTGTATACTTTACATATCTCAAAAAGCCTAATGGAGATCACATATTTACTCAGAGTAAGGTTGGAGAAGAAACTCGTAGAATATCTGTGACTTGGCTAGAAGTACAGCAGGTCTGTGCCAACAATGGAGAGCCTGTGAGGACGGGAAAGACGCCACTGGAACCAGCAGGTCTCAGGCTGCTAGATCCCTACCACCATCCTCGTGGCCTGACAGATCTTGGGAACAAGGCAAGGGGTGCTGTATGAGTGTTGGAGGCTGAGCCCTGTGAATGCCACTGTCACTTTGTCCTCCAGGGCCAGTACCTTTCCAACAGACAGGAAGGTAAGCACAGAAATCCAGCAGACTGCAGTTCACTAGGGATCCTGCCTGACTTGTCCCTTGATTGCTTTTCCTTTGAACAAAGCAAGAATGGGAAGCAAATTTCCAAAAATGGCTGTTTTCGGATCTTACTCATCATTGTCTTTATCTATGCTTTGCTTTCTGTTTCTAGAAATAAAACTGTGCAGCATCATTTATTTCTTCACTCACTGCAGAAAGGAGAGGAAAAAAAAACCCAAATATTTTCAGTGTTTGAATTCCTTGGAGTATGATGCTCTGTAAACACAAATTATTATTATCCTATTAGCCTAAGAAACACGAGAATCTAAAGACAGATCTATGAAAGGAGATACTGTTTAAATGGGGCCATATATATTTCTCATATAGCTAAATAAGATGCATATGTACACACAATACATGCGCATATCTCATGCACATGTGTACCTTGCATGTACATATATACATACATATATACACACACACTTTCCTTTTTGGATCTGATTTACTAGTAATTAGTGTTTTATTAGAAAGTGCATTATATGTGAATCACACACACACACACACACAAACACTCCTAAATCCACACATATTTTACCACTGGGGTTTCAGAAGTCGCTGTAGAGCACAACGCCATCTCCATATTCATATTTCAAATCTGTCAAGACACCCAGATAGTTCATCTGATCACATGGAATTCCATTCGAGGCCTTGAGAGACAGAAATCCGGCCATCACCGAGAGCTGGGGCAATTAAACTGAATGAGGGCTCGGGTCTCAGCGGATGTCTTCTGGGTTACTATGGGGGACACGGGTTGGTGTGAGGTTTAATCAGGCACTAACAGCACCTTGCTGGGAACTTCATGGTTGATAAAGGCAGCCACATCAGACCAAGTAGAGCCTACTTTTTAAAGAGAAAGCAGCCTCTTTTGAAATGCAAAAAAGGCAGGCTTTGTTGCTGGGTGCAGTAGGCAGAGAATCTGAGAGGAGTTACTGTTGATTTATTTCTGAGTTCCCAGCTTCTTCCTGGATTTTGATGACAAAGTGAGAGAAGTCCCTAAGGCTACATTTTTAAAGGGCCCTCTACAAGCTCAGGGCCCACCTGTCCTCTGGGTCTCATGGCTGGGGCCAACATTACCGGAGGCTTCAGTAGGCTTGAATTCGCTGGTCTCTAGGTTGGTCCTGTTGTTTCTCACAAAATCCAGGACACTGAGAAAAAGCTGATGCCAACCAAGACTCAGAGACAAAAGGCATATGCCAAAATGATGCTGGGCGAAGGGAATCACATAGACTGGTGCATTGCTCCTGCAGAGGTAGGGATTCCCGACACGTGACTGCACCCCACCAAGGAGAGGACATGTCATGGCAAGCCACACCTTAAGAGTCCATTTGGCAAAGCATCTGGGAACCCCAAACAGGGAAATGATAGCTGTATGATTTTTTAAAAAATGAAACAAAGGAGACATTGCCCTCACAAATGTACAGCCCTGTAGTACTTTCTAGAACTCCTAGATATTAATGGCATCTCCTTACTGTTCTTTACCGCTTTCTTCTTCCTTCTTATTTCTTTTCTATAGCAGTGAGATACTCAGTAGTGTCCACCCTCTTAGAGACCACAGTATATGGAGTTCAGTCACCGCCACTTGCCACACCCTATTTTCACAGTGGGTATCTGTGTCTCTGACCCAGAGAAGGAAAGCTGCTTCTCTATAGCTGTTAGGTATTATCACTGTTTTCCTCCTCCGTCTTAATTCCTTTTAGTCATTGTGTTCTGCTCCAAAGAGGACAAAGGGGAGGAAGAAGAAAAGAAGGAACACAGAGTTGCTGCCAGGGACTATTCCTGAAGTGAAGTAGCGCCTGGTGACAGTTTTTTTTTTTTTTTTGAGGCAAAGGAGAGAGAGAGAGAGAGAGAGAGAGAGAGAGAGAGAGCAGGAGACAAGGGACCTGATCCGGATAATGAAATGTTAAGGACAAAAAGGTCCAGGAAAGTAGTCAAGTGTCAAAGGGCCCGTGAAAGGAAGGATTCCTTCTGTAGGCCTCACAAGTCTTTTCTTAAAGCCAATTCTTTAACACCAAAGCAAAACTTTCTATCTGTTGTCATGACAGTATTTAAGGCTTCATCGACACATTCTTAATGCCCCAAAGAGAAAGAGGTTAATTGAAAAGGTTGCCGGTCCTCCAGTACATGGGACTAGAAACAGACGGGGGTGTGAGTTTGTGTGTGTGTGCTTGTGTGTGTGTTTGTTTCTGGGCTTCTCTTTTCCAGAAGGTTTTGATGGTGGCTGCGCTGTATCTTAACTGTCAAGCTATTTTTTCCTTGCTAGCTTTCATTTGTATTTTTCCTCACCTTTCCGAGACCCCTTACCTCTCCTCTCTTAAATCTACACTCACCACAGAGCAGACATAATCCCAGATTTTCAGTAAATCAACACTATATGCTCCCCACTGACTGAGAGAATTTGATACTGACAGACTGTTATATCTAAAGGAAAAATACTGCCATGGCTTCTCACATCTTTCGCCTGCAAAAGAAGGCAGGGTGGAGGTGTGTGGGATCCATTATAAATTAGGTAACACAGAGCCCATGATTCCTAATGTCTATTTCACGAAAGGGGATGTTGTGTTACCCTCACCTTGCCCACAGCTTTGACCAAACAAACCCCGGGGCCTGGAGTGTTTCCAAGCACAATTAGCTCCCTTCGGTATGAGGGGCCTGGTGATTTATTCCGACCATAGCGAGGGTGGAGGCCACTGTCTGTGAGAATGCGTGGCCCTGTGTGTGGGAGACAGAGGCTGAAACATGGAGACTTTGAACACTACACATTGACAATGTGGACAATTCTGGGATGTCTTTTATGAAGGCACATCCTGGCTGTGGGGTTGAAAGAGCAATTTTCTTTTGTTATTCATCTCGGCATCAATAATGAGCGTGGTGGCAGGTTTCAGACTTTTGTTACTGAGGCAGAATTACTGAGAACAGAACTGGCTTTAAGGTTTCTGGCCTGACCTTGACTTTAGACAGCAAGGCACCAGCTCATGCTTCAATTTAGAACTGACTGCCTTCTCGGAGACTGGAACATCGGTGGATATGTGGCAGGCTGCCCAGTGGACGGAATTCAGTGGGTGTCCACAGGAGTCAGACGAGGTATGCAGTGAGCACAGCATTGGGTCCAGAGAGAGCAAAAATGCCTTGGGGTATGATAACTGACAGCTATAATGACCCTAATTGTATAGGAATGCAATTGATGTCTCAGAGGAAAGAACAGGCAAGACTGAGATGTTGCTTGGCAGATCTTAAACGGAAATGACCACCAGGAGATTGGGAGCTGCTCAAAGGCAAGAGTCAAGCTTCTTCCAAGCAACAAACACCACTTCCAATGTCTACTCCAAGTTGTGCATAGGGAAGGGCAAGGATTTTCACTGGAAAATCTAGTTACTATGGGTGAAGGAGGCAAATCTGTAGCCTTTGAGAAATTCACAAGTCACATCTTCCTATGAAAGGCTCTCAAAATCCTTGTGAAATAAAGCTCAACTTTGCCTCTCCCATATTTATTTGGTCAAAGAACTTGCTCCTCCCCTTTCAAGACACACATGAAACCCATGTGGAACTGCCTTGGGGAGAGCTTTTCCAGCCCTGGGCACCAGGCCTGGCATGGAGAAGGCAGCAATAGGATCTCTTCCTTTATCTCACAAACAGATACTGGGCCTCAGGCATTGTTCTAGGCCCTGGGGCTATGAGAGGGAACTAAACGGACGGATCTGATGCTCTGCTTCCTTTCTCTAAACTCCCTAACCTGAATCCTTTAGAGTCACTTTAAGTGAACTGGAGCAAGCTTGGGCCAAACAGTGACCTGGCAGTGCACAAGACCCAGGACATGGTCATGACCTAGTGACACCTACAGGGTTCTTTGGTAGAGGACAATCAGCCTGTGCCATGGAGTACATGGGGATCCCAGGCCAGGGGTAATTCCATTCAGCCACATGGACCTCCCACCTGCTGGGGGCACCTTAGCTCTATAGGGCCTCACACTTTGGTCTGTCACTTCCACCCCTGTGGCTGCCACTGCATATGAACCTGGAGGTAAAATCACTCATTTTCACTTTTGCTTGGTTTCCTACATGTAGCAAATAGGGATGATTCATAATATTCATCTCTCATTTCATATCCCCTTTGGGAGATACCAACCTCTCGGTAACACATAATATAGTGCCTAGGCCCTCTGGGCATTCAAGAGTGTATTAAATTATTTCATAAAAGCAGAATTTCATTCCTCTCACTTTCTCCTTTTCAGCTTTTATGTATATTTTTTCCATAGGCAGTGTTTCTCTCCTGGTTTCTGTTTTGTTTTCTGAGGGCAACGGCTGATGAAAGGAAACCGCCTCCTGTCCTCTGTGAAGTTGAAAATCTCCCAACTTCCCCTTTGGTGCCCAGCAACACCGCTGAGTGTCAGCATGCATCTGTCTCCTCCACTCACTTGCTCTGGATCCTCTCTGTGTTTTTAGTAATTGATTAGGGGCCCTGCAGAGGTCTCCTGCACCCACTGTGGTCTGTTCATTTGTGATGACCACACCTCCCTCACAACCCACTGAGATGTCAAAAGCTGCTATTCAGAGGCTGCTGATCCACTGAAGTCAGTTTGGGGCTTGTAAGCCTCCCCACCCCAGTACTCTGCCTGGATCTTCCTGAGATCCTCCTGACTCCTGGGTTTGACCAGCAGGGAGCTCAGACTCAAAGTGCTGGAGCAGGAATGTAGGGTTTGTTCTGGCTCTCAACATTCTGACCCAGCACACCTAACTGTGCTGGGAAATGCAAAGCACGTGCCAGTCACAGGTTAGCTTTTCTCTCCCTCATGCACCTTGGTTGCTGCGCTGCTTGCAGATGTAGTCTTTTCTGCATTGGAGCCTCTTCACTTCACATGATTCCTTTCCTTCTGCACTTCTCCAGAGCTGTTAATCCGTAGCCACAAGGACTAGATCTTCTCATCCCCTTTATCACTGCTGCATATCAAACACTATTTTCCTGGGTTCTTCAAATACCAAGAAGACAGGGCAGAGAGAAAGAGAGAGAGAGATAGAGAGAGAGAGAGAGAGAAACACACACAGGGAGACAGACAGACAATATGCCGACTGAGATTTTGAGAAAGCTAGCCCAAGCTAGAAGCTTCCATAAATGGACACTTGGGAGGAAGGTGTTCATCTAAAAAAGTGTAGTGGGCTCTGCTCAGATGCCAACTAATAGTCTTGACCCACATTCCAGATATCAGATGATCAGAAATGTGTGGTGATCCAAATAAGTACAGAGAAAGCTGATGAGATGTGATCCTGATACTGGTGCAGGTGATTCTGGCTCCTGGTTTTGATGTTAACTAAGATGGTACCAGCAGGGGAAAATGGGCAGAAGCTACACGGGTCCACTCTGCAGGAGCACTGCAACTTCTTGTGAAGGTAGAATTACTGCACAATAAATATTTTTACATTGTGCACCATGAAACGAAGCAAAATTTTTTACTTCCAGAAATGTAATTCAAAATTTGGTGTTTGCAGCTATTCTGCAACATCCAGCATTTCTCACTAAAAAGAAATCACTGTAGGCCTAATAAAGTATCAGGCACTGAAAATGTATTTTTAGTATGTTTTCACCCTTGGAGTGGAGAATACGTGCTGGACACGTGTGGGAGCATGTAAATAATGGAGAACCCGTCACACTCTGCATGGCAGGGGAGTCACTGTTGCCTCTTCTTAAAGCAAAATGACTCAGCGGTTTGGAATGGAATGTAGAATCTCAACATAGGGGTGATTGGTACATTTGATTTTACAAACAGGACATATCACAATACACAACTATGACCCTAACAATTGTGATAGTATCCAGTCACTATTTTCCATGCCTGTGTCCCATGCTAAGAAACAGGTGAGAAGTTTGATGATGAAGAGAGGAAGGCCAGCATATCTATACCCACAACTTCTGTAATCCTTTGTGAGCACATGGTTGTCCCTAAAAGCAGAAGTTGGCCTGAAAGTCTTGGTATTTAATATCCAAAATGGAATAATTCCATCAGAATAAAGAACAGACTGAGAAATTAGAGTAGAAAAACTCAGTTATCTAGAAGAATGGACCGTCCGTAGGAGCTCCTTCTGGTGTGTTCCAACCTCTTTCCATATGTAAACAGCCCTCCCCAACCCACCAGGCTCACTCTGAATCTGCCAAGCTGGAAGGATCTCTGCTCACCCTTGATGACTTGGGGGAGGGTGGTGCAGAGCAACCCCCAACAGAGGGCAAAAGCCACTATCTGTCCTGTGCTCAGGAACAAAATGTAGCCCTGTGACCCCAGAAAGCCTCATTAAGGAATTCAACACGTGGCACTTGAAAGAATAGTTAAACAACTTCTGTGCAGATCTAAAAAGCTCATAAAACAGAATGATGAAAATCACAAAGCCTTCTCCAAACTGAGCCTCACTGCAATTAAGAACTCCCTATGAATTAAAGTTCTCAGAAGAAGATGAAATGCTTCCTCAGGAGGCAATGTTTCTCAGCTCATGATACATCTTGACCCAAGCTGGGTGGTCACTTAAGTGACAAAGAGTGAAAAGACTGAGTGTCAGAATAGAGATTGGAATTGGGATGACAGCCTATCTCAAGCTTCCCAAATCTGAAGCCAGCCCTTTCAGCCAAGGTCAGCAAGGACTGCTGAGGAAGGTATGAGACCCAAGCAGAGACCAGAGTTGGGTGAAGCAGGTGACAAATGCTGTCCATTGATGTCTCCCACCAGGACTCAGAACAATGGCTTCAGTGGCCCCTGTAGGGTTCCTCTCGGCTCTGACATGTAGAAAGTCAACTCTCTTTTTGGTGGCGAAGAGGAGGCAGAAGAAGAAGAACCATGCTTCCTGGGTGCTCCCCCAGAGCTTTTCTTTCACTCCCAGGGAGCAAGTGGGTAGGGAAATCACACATAAAACAGCATGTTGTGAAAAGGACAAACCAAATCATAAAACAACAAAGGATTAAAATTGCCTCTGGAAAAGAATTCCAATCTCTCCTCCAAAGTTCTACTCATTAGAAAAAACTTTTACTCATTAAAACTTTGGAAACTGTCAGATTCTAGACAGGAAGGGTGGTCCTAAGTTCTGAGCATCTATAGTGTGTCTGGGCGAGCATTGAATGGCTTTATATCCTTGGCACGAGGATATGCATAAATGCTCTGTTGTCCTAAAGGCAATGACTTTTTGCAGGCTTTGATTCTAATAACGTAACTCCAGTATTGTGCAGTGACTCCAGTGGAATTATCGCGCCTAGGCCCAGGGTCATTTTCTCCCAAGTAGATAAAGATTTAAGAGGCAAACGACTGGGAAACGTGCACTGGGTTCATGTAAATAAGACACAAGGTTTTCGTGCCCTTCCGCTCTCGCTGGGGACTCATTTCCCTAACACGGTCTCATTGTAAAACAATCCACTCCTGAGGAGGTCAACAGTGAAAAGTTTGTCTTCTGAAATTAGTAATCAAAGAGGGAAAATAATTAATAGAGAAAACAGCGCAGTTCCACACTGCGTTCCCATGTAGATGTCTATAGAACAATAAATCAGTAGGGGAAAGAAACAATATAGGCATTTACAATTAGGCTTCATGCATAATGCCCTGGAAGGAGAATTTGTGTTAAAAAAGACAACATCTGCTGCAAGCTGGTTTATAAATAATACAGCTAGATATTCAGGTAATGACATGACAGACGGTCTCTTGTGTCCTTGTCCTTTTGTGGCCAATGCTGAATGTGTTTACGGCCCGCAGCTTATGACACACATGCCTGGTCTGTTCGCGCACAGGCCGCGAGCTTCTCGCTTCTCTAGTTAAATGCTTCCTTGCCCAAACCATAGCATTCCACAGCCACGACCCAGATATCCAGAGAAAGCTGCTCTGCTTGGTTTTAATTGATCCCTCACTGTGAGAAGGCAGCGCCCGAGAGCAGCACCGTCAGATGCACACTCAGTACTTTCCTCCATGAGCCAATTTCTTTTGTGTTGACACCGAGGCTTGACAAAAAGAGTGATGGTGAAGGTCAGGTGCGTGAGAGCTAATTCTAAACAATGACGAATGAGGCGAGGCTTGGGCTCTTTCTTATCGAGGATGTTCCGCTCGAAGATCGGGTATTTCCCCCCATTTTTAGAAGTCCCATAATTCTGAAATTAATGAAGTTATCACAGACCTGGTATTCGCAGAGGCTCTTTTCTTTTCTTTTGTTATTCCGCTCTTCACCTCTGCTGGCAGCAGCGTGAGTGATGGCCTTCAAGCAGATGATTCTTCTTTGCCATGAAGGAACTGATAAATACTGCCTGTCTCTGCAATAAATTGTGCATGAAATAGTCCACTCTGGTAATCTGCAGAGTTATGGTAAGGAAAATGGCGTTGTGCAGAAATACAGCAAAACTGCAATTAAGTGAAGCCAAACGAACAGAACCCTCCCGAAGCCTGAACTATGCTTTTGCTTATTTGCTGCCGTTTGTTTCCATTTATCTTCTACTTCAGGGGAAACAGGCATAGAGCAAAATAAGGCGCCGTCTGGGGCTTAACCAGAAAGTTCATTTTCTGGTTATTTAATGTAATTAGTAGAGATTTATTCCAACCTCTGGTACCCTCTATGTCTTCTGTCCTTTGCTATGAGTGTTCCCATTTATAATGATGATCCAGAGACCATGCAGGACCCAGAACGCTCAAACAAAAATAAGCTCACTAATTTTCATTGCCTACAATAAAAAATTCTGATGTTATACACATTCTTGTCCATCTAAAACAGAATTAAAAGCTGGGAAAGTTAAAGTCTTTAAATTAGAAATCTCACACTTTAGTTTTAGTACGCAGATATTTCGTTTAAAGATATATAATGCATTCCTTAAAAAGTTATTATAAGTTTTTAGTCCAATTTTTATTGGTTCATTTGCAAAGGTGCTTTAGACTTCAGGAATTTTCTTAAAAGTGTTTATAATGTTTTTTTCTGTAATATATACACAGTCTTGGATGTCTTTCTCCAGGACTATGACTGTCACAAAAACATTGCCCGGATTGTGGAACAACTGGATTATGTCTTCTTTCATATATACACGTTTATTTAATATGGGCTAAGAAGATATTCCTAAATGTGTATGTTGTTTCTCTGTACTTCCTGTAAGATGGGCGTGGAGGTAAGTTAACCACAGTAGAGTATAAATTCAAATCATGTTGATTCTTCTGAGAGATTCTGAGATATTCCTGGGGTGCACGTTGTCTCAAGAAGTGAAATTAAAAAATGTCAGCATTAAATAAACGTAAGTGAACAGGCATCATGATGGAGAGTGTGAGTCACTAAGTGCCCTGTCACTGTGGCTCGCAATGAAACTGGGAAATTATCCAGTAGCCCATTCCAGTGCTTTAGGCAGACCTCATATGAGATCCACGAGAAACCTGAAGCGAGGCTGATCATCATTATTTCATTGATGAGACACAGAAAGTGTTAATTTAGGAGCTGAGGCTCACATAAGCAGTATGTGGCCAAACCCTTAAAACCAGGTTTTCTGGCTCCCAAAATAGGGTTTGTTAAACACAAGAATAGTGGAGAAACATATTAAAAAGAGCGGGAAATAGATAGGGCTTACCACTGGTCTTCATAATGATTTTTTTAAAATTTAGTACAGGGTCTACATGGTCTTATTATGTAGATCAGACTTGTAGTAACCCACCTGTATTCAGCCTCCCAAGAGCTGGGATTACAGGCATGCACCACCACACCCAGTCTCAATTGCCATCTCAGCGTGCCCCAGGGACAGGGCTGGCACAGCATGACAAGGATCGAACCCCAGGTACTGAGCTCTGCTTAAGCAGGCACTTTAGTCCGCTGAGCTATCTGGCCAGCCCTGAAATTCTGGAAAGAAAACAAAGCAGAGAAAAGAAATCCCTGGACCACGAGTTTTTGCAGTAGTAATATGGTAAGAAATACCCCAGGGCCCGATGAAGTAAAACCACTGTCAGGTGTCTGGAGATCAGCTGGGGCCAGCTGATGAAACTGAGTTTAGCTTCAAGCTTCAGTTCGGGTCCAGGTCTGCTCCATGGGCCACATCTTTCTGGACCAGTGAGCCAATGAGGCCATTTTCTTATCACGGAGATGGCAGTAGCACAGGAGAAAATGATTAACCACTTTGGGCAATTTCACATCTCTGTGTCACATCTGATAGCATTCTGTTGACTGTAGGGAAACAATGACCCCCACGGGTTCTGGATCCCTGCGACAGAAGAGATTAACATGAGAAAACAAACAGCAGTTTATTAACATGTGTTTTTCATATATACATGGGAGATACCAGGAGAAGAGGTGGCTTTGAATTCCAGCTTATAGAACATCTCTGACAAATCACAGTAGATTTTTAGAGAAGTGACAAAATGGAGCAAAGGGTTTTGAGTCTCTAGGGACTCCAAGTTAGAGGAAGGCAAAGCAATAGCAAAGAAAGGTGGTCAGTAAAGCTTGTTAATATAGGTTCTTCTAGAACCTTCTCTAAACCAGTAAGGACCTTCAGAGGTTAATCTTTCTTCTTCCTGGTAAAAAGGGGAGGAGGAAGAAACCCTTTCATCTTCTTAAATTTATGTCTCACTTTTAGGCAAACAGAGGGAGGGCAGGAGGTTTTCCTGCATCAGCTTCTGCTTGTTTACCTTTAGCTAACTGGGGTGGCATATACTGCTCCCTCACATGTCCAGAACAAATTGGAAGATGGAATTCAAAGTTAAATGTGCTGTTGTTAGCACGAGGGACCCCTTTCCAAGACACTCAACTACCTCATCTAATCATGGCAGCAAGCCCGAAGTCAAGACTTCCTAGACTGCGTCAAATCTGGATTTGGCTCCTTTGGAACAAAGACCAAGGAACTCAAATAGCAGGTAAGCACTTCCTCCCTCCACCCCAACGCTCTGTGGTGGAAAAGGAACAGGCCCACTTCTCCTTGAAGAAGAAAGGATGGAAGGTCTAAAGCTGCCGTGAGCTCAGAGCAAGTGTGAAAGTCTACTGTGCTGTGGCGACAGGGCACCCTCCTGGGGGGAAGGAGTGCTTCTTGGTTAGGTTCCAGTCCTGCTCCACATGCCTCCATCACAGGTCTGTTGTTCTCTACCACTGTTGGTTCCACCCTCTGGGAGTATTTTTTTTCCTTCTCCAATATTCTCCTCTTCCACTTCTGATAAGGACAGCAGAGAACACATTCTCCTTTAAGATAAGCAGCTTTCTTAGAGCACTTCCTGTCTCTACAAGTGTGGGATCTCAGAGGACTATTAAAGTGCAAACAGCCAGCAGTGCTTTTGCCAAAACAGACTTCCCACAATTACGTAGACTTTCTATACATTTAATTCTGGTCAATTCTGTGTACCGAAACCAAGTTCATAATTATTTCATAAGAGAAATTATTTCATAAGAGAGAGTTCATAAGCTGCTCTCTCTAGATCCAGTTATAAAAACTTCAGCTTCACCAGAAATCTGTGGATGTACACCACAGTCTTTCTCCAAACCCTTTGTTCAGTTGAGAAGATACACTAGCCACCAACTTATTTCATTCATTGGAAAGAAACAAATGAGTGTTGCAGCCATCTCCCGTGTTTATAAAAATAAATATGAAGGACTTATCTTTCCAGCAGCATCATGGATCTTTTTCTTTCACAAAGTTTCTGTCATAAAGCCATGTCTTTGATTTATTAAGAATCAGTTTTATTTCTCACAATGAGATTTTGTGGCTTTTCTATATTGCCTCAAAGTTCTGCTTACAGAAATAGCTGTTTTCTGAGTTCTTCTCTTTCTCAGAGTTTATCAAATATATCTAGGAGCAACGGTTGAACTTTTCAACATTTTGCTTGTGTCTTTCCATTTGACCTATGAATTTATTAAGCGTATATTCTGCCTTCTGCATGCTTTATTTCTTAAAGTACTTTACAGTGTTTACATACTAGTAATAGAGGCATACCTGTGCTATGCATGGGCTTTAGTTTGGTTTGGTTTGGGGCACTTTTAGTAGTAGCCTATAGTCATTTTTATTCCATTTTCTCTTTGTTCCCCCCAAAATTGTGATGTATTTCAAGTTTTGGTTATGAGATAACATATTTTCAGTACCATTTCCTGCACTCAACATTTGCCCACCATGTTTTTCCATAGCAAATTAACTCAAAATGTGATGGCTTTTAAAAGCACCCATGTTGATATGTATGCATCTGTGGGTTGCCTAGAGGTCAGCTCATCCAGCCTGGGCTCAGATGGGCTCAAGTCTAAGTGGAAGGTTGGGTCCATATCTGTACTGTGAGTCTCTCTTCCTTTATAAGTGAGCAGGAGTACTCACTTCTGGACTTCTTGCAGCGATAGCAGAAACCTGGACAGATGAAATGCCTATATATGAGTCTACTCTCTTAACATCCCATGGGTGACAGCCAGGTAGACCCAGCATTAGCTTCCTGATGGCCAGAACAATGTCCTACAAACTTAGTGACCAACTTGTTAATCTGACAGTTCTGTAGATCACAAGTCCAATATGAGTCTCATTGGGCAAAATCAAGATGCCGGCAGAGCTCTGTTTCTTCCTGGAAGATCCAGGAAAGGATCTGCTTCCAAGTTTACCCAGGTTGTTTGCCAAATCCTGTTGCTTGCTTTGGAGGTCTGGCAGTGGTCTCTGTTTCCCTATCCAGCAGGAACCTGTCATGGCCCCTAGAGGCTGCTTCTAGTCTTTCTGTGGCTTTCTCCTACCCATCTTTGAAGTCATCAAGGGAATATCAAGTCTTCTTCAGGCTTCAGGTGTCTCCAGTTTCCCTTGTGCTGCATCTCTTCTTCTGTCTTCTCTGCCCCATCATTCTGATTGAGTGCAGCTAGAAATATGTCTCCACATCAAGCACCCTTTGATTAAAATAGGTCTTCACTGAAAATGTAGATACTATTCCTGATTGAACATTCATAGCCTTGGCTGTATTTGGAAAATCCCTTCAAAGTTGTACATACTATTTAAATAGCCAGTGTCCATACACTTTTATTTTGGTCCATCATAGACCCTAAATCAAGGGTCATGGATATGCACTCTGCCTGACATAAGGCTAAAGCGAACTGCCTGGCAAGCCAGTATCAGTGGTGGAAATGAAGAAAGTGTAGGCTTATCAGAGAGAATGTACAAAGAGAGAGAGTACTTGATAAATCAAAACCAGGAGTTACAGAAAACATGGTGTTCATGCCTGTAATCTCAGCACTCAGGAGGTTGGGGCAAGAGGATTGCTGCAAGTTTGAGGCTGGTCTGAGCTATAGAGTGAGTTCAGGACCAATCTAAACTACAGAGCAAGACATTGTCTCAAAACAAAACACAACAAAACAAGCTGGGCATAGTGGCACACACTTGTAATCCCAGCACTTGGGAGACTGAAGCAAGAGGATTGCTGAGAATTTGAGGCTACTCTGGGCTACATAGTGAATACACAGAAAGCATGAACTATACAGTTAGACCATGTCTCAAAAAAAAGCAAAGGGTCTGGAGAGACAGCTCACAGACTAAGTACCTGTGTAAGCAAGTGTAGGGATCAGAATTCAATCCTGATACCACATGCTGGGCCGACCCCACTCCTGGGTGTGCTGAGCTGGCTGTATTAGTGCACACCTGTAATCCCAGTGCTGGGGAGGATGAAAACAGAAGGATCACTACATGAGTTCGAGCTGCATAGTGAGACCTTGTACCAAATACATAGAAACAACAAACAAAAAAACATGAGTTGTCAAAATTTTCCTGTAAATAACCAATGATTTTTTGATACTTGGGAAATATAAGATCTCCATTTTAATTCAAAAACAGCCATGGGCCATCATAAGTGAAAGAACATGACGGTGTTGTGATCAGTCTTCATTTTCAGATACATGGTGGCTGGAATGCTAGCACTCTGGGGTCTGAGAAAAGAGACTCTCAAATTCAAGCCTAACTTGGGCTATTAGATGAGACCCTGTTTCAAAATAAAGAAGGGCTGGAGATATAGCTCATTGTAAGGCCTGGGTTCAGTCGCCAGCACCGCAAACAAAAACAAAAACAAAAAGTTTCGTAACTTTATTAGTAGGAATAAGTGAGGACCAGAGATAACAGTTTTTATCAAAGGAATCGAGGCAGCCTTTCATCTAAAACTTCCTTCAGATAGGTGTGGTTTAGCATTTAAGAGAGGTTTACCAACTGAAACATCTCACATCATTACTGTCCCTGGACACCCTACTACTTGTGTGGGCAAATAACAGGGTCACCAGAGTGTCTGCTATGCATTGCTCCTACGTTGGTGGCTTAGGCAGGTGCAGTTTTCAGTGGCCAAATCCTTGTGGCCATGTGCTGGTGACTTCCCTATGTAAATTCTGGTTTCATTCCCCATACATGCATCTGGTACAGTAGAGACAGATTAATCTCATTGAAAATTTTTATCATCTTCCAGGGATCAGAATGGCCTCCGGAACTCTAGAAATGCTGATCATGTGGAGAAATACTTGTCAGAAAGCTTGAGACCTTTAAGGTTCAGTTCATTCCACCCTAATAAAAACACTGAATGTTCCCTGTGCGTCCTGTGTGACTAGTAAAAGTGACCACCAGGTCCTTTACGTGGCCCACTGACTGTCGTGGGAGCCATGTGGAGAGACTGGGCTGGGCCTCTTGGCATTGATGCCCTAATTACTTGACTTTTCTGAGCAGTTGCTTATGGAGTATTAAGCTTTTCCTTTGTAACAGCTGATTAAAAGATTGCTATTACTGAAGCAAACAAAGATTTAAAAACAAAAGCAGTTAGTAGCTTTTATCCATCATCAAGGAATTAACCAATTGGCAACAAGTGAGACAGCTCAATTTCTTTAGATATCTGAGACCTAAATGGCTTAATTGGGGAAGCATGTGAAAAGGAACGGAATGACATTCATTATGGATTAAGTTAATACATTTCAGACCCATCACATGGCTTAATTTAACAAATTCCACATCTT